>CP135551.1:5256889-5299823 GCA_032402905.1 Khaya senegalensis | reverse complement strand
CACTGGATCTTTTATGAGCGTAGTTTTATTTATGTGTGTGTATCGCATATCTGAAATAAAGTACCGCATTTGCATTCATAAAGTTCCAAATGTGCCAAATTGCAAACATCAAAGCATCACAAAATATTAAGGTTTTCAGTCCAAGTTCAAGGAGAAGCACTGAGCCAACATAATAAAATACTTATTAATGCAAAATTTTTTGTTAAAAATGTAACTTTATTGTCATGAATCTGGCTACAAAGTTCCATGTACTAAATCCTTACACAATCCTGCTATCATTAGTTTCACATCTCCAGCTATTCCAACGAAAAGTGGAATATTTGGTCAGAAAGTTTCCATTTATAGCTTTCTATTCTTAGCATACACCACTAAATCCTAAATTATGTTCACAAGAATATCACAGCCCCACAGACTAAAAAGCGGGGACCTTTGAAATTGCTGCAGCAAAATGTTTCTGATCCACCAAATGATATTTTCAACCACATTAGGAAGACAAAACAATTTTAATTCTATTAGAATTTCAAGTAACAGTTAAGGACATCAAATTTATTAAGGGAAGCTCAGGTTAGCAATCATACTTCCAGAGCCAAATTTTCCTTGAAGAAGGTGTAGGGCATCAATCACCATTGGATGAGTTACCAAAATAACATGCCAAGCTGGCACAGATTGACTTAAAGCATCCACACAAAACCAAAGACAGCTAACATTCTTGACATAAGTGCATAGTAAAAGTGACCAGATCATAATGTTGAAAAGGCAGGGTGTGGATGGGAGATAGAAAGATTTTGGATGATTCACGAAGAAATTCATTGAATTGGAGTCACCACACCATGAGGGCAAAAGTGACAGGCCCTTTTAAAGAGCAGTCACTGGTTTGTGCATCTTTCTATGTCTATAGAGAGCATGAAAGGCCCTAACAGGTCAGTCAAGTTTTGCAGGAAATCATAGTGAAGGCAACCAAAGTATTGAAAGGAATACCAAGAGTTTGAATCCTTCTCCATTATCAAATTTGGTGCTTTTTGATCCGCAGTTGCTATGGGAACAAAGGACAACACAGTCCAACACTTCACTACAAGAACGAGACTGATCTATTGTCACTCATGCAGTCCATTTTCGATCATGATGGAGATGGGACAGAAATGTTTTAGTTTAATCTCTACTACTGTGTCTTTTATAATATAACAAGCACAGCCTGGACAATTTTATCCTTATGTGCTGCATCTCCTATCCAAGGACCAATCAATCACTCAATCCACAACAACAGTCCAATTAGAGGCTCCTCAATTTCCACTCTATCAAATCAATTCTAGTAAAGTTTAATAAATGCTATAGAAACATGAATTACTTTTCATTAAACTTGATTCCCTTAGGATTTTATTTTTTTATTTTTACCTTCATGTGTCAGTAATATAATGCAATATACTCAGCCTCTAATAAGCAGGAAAGAAAAAGAAACAGAAAGAGAAGCCCGGATGATCTGTAACCCTACAGGCCCTAATTCTTGGTTGTTTAAAACATGTCACCTCCACATTCAAAAAAAATAACTCAAAATTAGTCCAAGGACAGGAAAGATGCATATCAAGAGGATCAGAAGGCAACCCACATCAAAATAAGAAAAGTTTTGGGAATTCGTTGTCAAGGTAGTGGCATGTTTGGGAAAGAAATTTAAAGAAAAATGGTAATGTATGAGGTCAGCCAGAATTAAAGATGCCTGTAATGATAAGCAAAAAATGGCAAATTTTTCCACAATAACGAAGATTGATTGCACAATATTGCTCTCTTTAAACTTATTGCTGGGTGCTTTTTTGACCCCAGTAGGGGGATGAAAACTTACATCTGCACCATTTATTGTCTTTCAAATCTGCAAAGAAATTCAACTATCTTTGACAGGCAATAATGCTGTCTTTTAAAAGAGACTAGAACTAGAAGTTGAAATTGTTAAGTGACCACTTGACCTAAAAGCTTAAACTTGAAGTTAGGGGCCAAAACAATAATATTTTAAGTTTTGACATTCCCTCTCGCATGCAAGCCTATATTCATTTGGGCTTGTCACACAAATCAAATTAAACACAGGCTATTCACTTTACTCTGAGAATTGTAAACTTAACTAATTATTAGTTTTTGGGGTATTTGAAGACAAGATCATATGGACAAGTCAAACCTACTTTGATACCATGTTGTGTTACCACTTGACATTAAAGCATAAAATTTAAGGTAAGGCCCCAAACAGTAGTATTTAAGCTTTTAACCCAAACCATCTCTTGAAGAAAGAAAAACCGAGAGGAAGAAAAAGGAACAAGTAAATTTCCAGCTGAGAAAAAAATGAAATTTGTCCAAAGTCATTTTACTTGCACAAGCATGTTTTGCATACTAGCTCAATTAGGAGTTAAATGCACGATAATATCAAAAGTTACTGGCATCTCTACCACTTGTTAGGCCATACATTTGTGTGCTTAATAGTACAAATTAATGGATGATCCTCAAAATAAATGCATGCTCTTGATCCCCAATCAATGGTGAACATAAAAAACATAACTTAATACCCAAAGAATAGATTAATCATTCATATAAGGAATTAAGAATTATGATGAGAGTCCTTACCGAAGAGCTACCTCTTTACGGACCGTATAACGAATTTTCTTCTCAAAATTCCGTTCTTTCCTCTTTTCACGAAATCTAATCAGTGAGGCCAATCTCTGTGGAACACTTAACCGTTGTGGAGTACCAGGTAAGCCCTGGTTCAGTGATTGGTAAGAAAAATAACGGAAAAGGCATATGGAACATTAATCAATCAATCACTTAAGTCAACTACAATACCCGATTGTTGTGATGAGTAGCTATTGGGATAGAAGGCATGGTTGGAGGCACTTCTTGCCCCCCTAATAACAAAAGTACAGCTTGAACCTGTGAAAGATGTGCAAAATAGATTAAAGCTAAAACTATTTTCTTTTAGGATATGCCATGAAGAAGAATAAACCACAAACAAGCAATTTAGCTAGAGAGAAGGAAGCAATATCTAAAAGCAACATAAAGGCATATTTAGGTAAATTTTCCATTTTGAGCAAGTGAACAAAAGTTGCAACTATACGATAATAACCATATGCAACAATGTAATAACCAACCTATTCTTCTAACAGAGTTTTTTAAAGAAAACAAAAATGCTTGGAGTGAGTAAAAATTCCAAACTAAAAGGGATGTGGAGGGGGTAAAAAAAAAAAGAGATCCCTCCACAGAAAATTAAAATAAAAATAAATAATCACCTAGATGAGAGGAATCATATCACACAAAGACATACCTGAAAATCGAAAGCTACCACATATTTGTTATTCTGAACGCAACATTATGCAAAGAGCAGGAATTTCCCAGAAACATCCTTCTATTCATATCTCAATCACACCCACACTATCTTTTCAACAAGCCCAATAATGGGTCATAGAAAACCATCCCACAACAAAAATTGTCGAGATAAGATTCCAGAACTCTCTAGCAAGAGTTTTGTCATATTATAACTTTAGAAAACACATACAGGAAAAAAAAAAAAAAAAAAGGGTGCACAGCACAGTAGAGATATAGATGTAATATAATTAATAGAGCCACGTTCAGATTTTCTATGAAACGAAGCCTGCAAGAAAGCAACTACGCAAACAAAACAAGAGTCAAGATGAAAACTTAATGCTCATTTTGGTCATAAGTTGGTAGCACAGAGCCTAATTGTCAGCAGTTTTTTAATAGCTTAGTGGTAAAGCTCATGACTCTAGTCATAGGTTTATATCTACTGGCGGATATTTAATTGATTACAAACTAGAAAGTTCATAAAGGAAGGGCATGATTTAACCACTTTGGGTATCTGGATTTTAGTGTAGAATCTTGCATTTCATTATGTGAACTCTACTTTGGTTTGGTGTACAGTCTTCAACAATCAGATCAGGAGTCATATAATTAATAATAATGACATTATTAATAAACTTTTTCAATATAACAAGCCTACAAGAAGTCAATATGAAGATGAAAACACGGGCTACGTACTCTGATAATCATATCTAAAAACTGATATATTGGTTGATGAAGACACCATATGGAAGTTACACACATTAGTTTGCTAATTAAACCATATTGCATTTATTTAATTGCAGAGTGTTAAATAAAACATATCATACTCACTTCAAACATACAATAGTATACCACTGTTAGCAACAATAGTCGAGGCATTCAAACTGCAATTATGCAAAGAATCTCAATATGCTTCAAGCATCTATCAAACAATCAAAATAGGTAACCAAGTAATGGCAATTCAAAGTACCCTAGTTTAAGAGAACCAAAAATCACCTTTTCGGGTGAAACGGAATCAAATACATAAACCTGACCCTGGAAAGACAATGTTAGCTGGTCTCCAGTATCACCACTGCCACGATTATCAGAAAGACTCCCGGGATCAGATGGTGCATCCCCTTCCACAGCCTCACTACCTCCTACACCATTAACGTCATCATGCTCATCATCCATCACATCCCCACTATTCATGTGATGCAGTTCATGCTCTTGCACATAATTCACATGATGCACTGAATGCTGCCCGTCACTCATTTGCATTTGGGCATCCGTCCCATGCATTCCATCCATCCTCTCTTCTATAATTTAAACAAGCTAAAACAAAATTTTTCAGACCACCCCTCTTTAAATTTATGAATAAATTCACACATGCGTGTAGGCAGGAAAAGCTGCTTTCACTTTCAACTTGATGCAAAAGCTATCATTTCTTGAATCAAGTAAACTAACACAGTTTAGTAACAGATAAAATAACAAGAGCACACAATTATATTCAGAAATCATATAGTTTTCCTCTCTTGTTTTCGTAAAAAATTATTGTACCTGCTGGCCACTTCCAACTTCGCAACTTATGGCTTTGTTTGGTTACTGAAAAATGAAGGAAGATTTCTCAAATCACAAAAGTTTCGTTCTTTTAAACCTCAAAAGAGCTCTTTAGATAACTAGAAAACTTAAGGTGCTTTATTCAAAATTTGATTTGCATTCAGTTTTTTTAAAAAATTAATAATAAAACTTTCAACAGAATTTTCCAGAACTTTCTCAACAGCCAAACAAAATGATTTAAAAACGTATCTATAAAACATATAGCAAGCAACTGCTGAACTGAAAAAAAAAAAAAAAAAAGATTTTTGTCCTCTTTCTCAATTACCCAAACTTCCCTAGAATACAACAGTTAACCAAAAATAAAAACTTAATTTAAATACCATGCGAAGGTAGGATGAATCAAAACCCGAATACGAAATCCCGCGATGAATTATATTGCTAGAGAAAACGAGAGCGAGTTCAGAAAAGATGTCTTTCTGGCCGTCTGATGAGGATCGGAGAGATGGGAAATCAACGGTGATGATTAAACTCGGTGACTGGAAGGAGGAGATCGATTGATTGGAGCTGGTGGTGCGCGTAGAGAGATCTTTCTTTTTAAAACTCCTTTTTGGTCAAAATTTTGTCCTTGACAATAATTATGAGATTCTGTGTATATTTTTATTAATATAACAATATTGATATAAATATGTTTAATATTTTCGTTTTGGTCCCATCATTTGAAGGCATTTGCGTAATCCTATGTTGGGTAAAGTTAGTTTATTTTACTAAAATTCTTTATTAAAAATGTATTTACTTTAATGGGCTAAAAAGAGTTCTGGTAATTTCCAATTTCTGGCCCAATCTGGACCAATGGGCTAAACTCAGCGGGCCATGGCCTAATGGACCGGATTCAAACTGCAGTTAGTTATACTGTAGTTCATCAAGTTTTGAGTCAGCCCAACCCGTTTGATACTCATTTCTTCCATTTTAATTTTTATTTACCCTATTGTTTTAATAATAATGACTTAATTATAAATATCTTTTACTAAAATTATTTTCAAAAAATAATCGCATAATAATACTAAGAATACAAATTCTCATGCAATCTCTAAATTTATATTATTATCGTATATTTATATAATTTATATTTTTTACTTTCAAAATTATATAAGATATACAGTAATATATAACACTGTCAAATTAGTTTTTATGATAAATTTATATAAAAATTTGTATCTATAATGTTACTTATGAAAATATATATTGTCTTCTTCACAATTCAAATTTTGACACGCATCATCTTCACTCCTTGGTTCTTAATTTCTCACAATTATAATTATTATCGATTTAGTGTTGAATTATTTTTATTAGGAGTTGTATGGTGTATGTTTGAATAAATTTGTGAAAACTAAAGTGCATGCAAAGAAGCCTTACACGGTTTTGTTCCGTTGACGAGGAGAATGTGAGAAAATAACATGTTGTAGTTATATAATATTTATTATAAGTGTTTGTATTCTGAGAACGGGCACAACAAAAAGTTTTCTATGTATTTATTGCTCTAACAAATGCTCAATGGGACTCCAAGGATTCCTTGTTAAAATATGCTTATTTCTTGAAATCAAAATAGACCAACATATTATGATAAGAAAAAATTTTAAATAAAATAATTTTATTATATTAATATAGATGACGTAATAAAACTATTTAATTAATGAAAAAAAAATTTATTTATTAGTAATAGATAAAAAAAATTAAAAATATATTTTATAAATTTCTCTCACTGCATTAATTAAAAGTAAGGTATATTTTTATTTATTACTAATGAATGAATTTTTTTTATTGATTAAATAATTTTATTATATTATTTATATTGACGTGCAGAACTATTTTACTTAAATCTTTTTTTTTACCATAATAATCTCAAAATTTAAAGTACACGTTATTTTGCTGATTTTAGCCATTAAAATAAAATTGTTGAGATCATTACATCGTTAATTTCTAAAAAAGTTGGATCAATACAATTTTTAACTATTTTGATATCTAATATTTTTGTAAATATTATTTTTGTGTTTACTAAGACCTTCTTTATAATATATCAATATTGGTTAGTCCAAATATTTATACTCATCTAATTAATATAAGTATATTATAGTCTTTATCTAATATTTAGATATAATAACTTTTAAAATATAACTATTTTAAGATAGACGAATGAGATGTTAAATATTAGTAAAAAAAAAAGTTAATAAATTTTATTAAAAATTGATATTATTAAAATAATTTTTAATTTTATATTAAAAATTAAATAAAATGATCGCAATTTCAAGTAAAAATCTTAAAACTTTAGCCAACTTAGGAAGATGCTTCTTGGCTAGCCTTTACTTTTTGCACAATGGAATACTTTTCTTTTCAAGGCAGGGATAACAAAAGCCAAACTGAGATTTGAAGCAAGCACCATTTCTAATTTTAAATCTCTAATAAAAAAAGAAAAATTGTAGTTAAAGGACATTGACATTGCTCCCAACCTTCATTGCTCCATCTACCTTCCTTGGCCAATGCCAACAACAGTTAAGGTTCTATCTATTTTCTTTTTAAATTGTTCTCTTCACTCTTTATGAATAAATTACCTGGGAGTTTATTTATTTTTAATTATTTTTGAAATAAGTTTTGATTATTTAATATTATTATTTTTTTAATATATTTATTGTTTTTATTATGCAATAAAATTTTTTCTTAATAAAAATAAATAAAAATCTAGGTGCATAGAAAAAAGACTATTCTTAGTAAAAATTTCAAATAGAACATAATAAATTAGTAGGACAAACTAATTAATAAGGAGATAAAATATTATAAATTAATGATAAATAAAAAAATAAAAAAATAAATTAAATAAAAAATAATTAAAGAAACTTAATTTATTTTTTTAATTTATCACTTTACATGATTTTCTTTTATGTTATTAATTAATTATATTATATTATCTCAACAGATCTCAACTGGTAGGACGGCCCGCGGGATTTGGGTAGTCAAGCAACCGATACGGACAAAGAAAGTGACACTCTCCCGTGTTGACTACGGATACCAATCGTGCATTAAATTATATATATAGAAATTGGGTTGAATTTTAATAAATTTAAAAATTTAAGCTTAGAATGTCTAAATTTTTAAATAAATATTATTTAAAAGGATAATATTATTTTAATTTAATTCAAATTATAAATTTATCTTCTAAATATAATCTTAATTTATGAATAATATTAAAAAAATTATGTAAAATTAATAAAAATAAATATTATGAATTTTGAGAATTTACAGAGAGAGTATTAATTATGACAGTTCTACTACGTCAGTATTGTTGAGGTACTGAGACTATTTAATAAATGAGATGAGAGAAATGATTTCATTGATTGTAAGTAAAAAAAATTAACACAGAAATTCATATATTTTTCTAACTATATTGATTGTATGGTAGGTTATTCTGTTGATTATTTTTTATCTATAATTAATAAAATTATTTATCTCATCTTATTCATTAGACGGTCTCACTATCTCAGAAATATTAACGTCATAAGATTGTCAAACTTAAAATTCACTCGAATTTATATCTTGAATATTATTTTAATAAATTAAAATCTTAAAAATTTACTTTTATTTGATTTTGTCCACCAAGAGAAATTGAAAGCTTAGAAATTGGGACTGAGTCCATGGTACATGTCAACTTTCGATTCGTTCATCTACCGCGGACCGGAAATTACCACTTCGTATGATTCTTCCTTCTTTCTTTAGCTTTTCTTCGTAGCTCGCGTCATTTGGATCTGCTCTCTCTCTCCTCCTTTGTCTCATTTCAATGAAACGAGATAACCACGGTCATCGACCCTGTAAAGAAACGTTTCTATTTCTCCTCTGTTTCTACTGTCTTTCAACTTAACCACATGATTCTGCTCTCAGATCAGCTCCGGTTTTCGCACTAGCTCTCTCCTCTCCTCTCCTCTCCTCTGTTTCCAATGTCTCCAGTTTAACAAATCTGTATATATAGTACCAAAATAAATTTTAAAAAATTATAATTAAAAGCATTGAATTGGATTTTAGTTTGTTTTATTGTGAGATCTAATCAGATGGCGAGGATTAGATCATCATCATCATCATCTAGTAAATGGAGATACTGTAATCCGGCGTATTATCTGAAGAGACCGAAGCGTTTGGCTTTGCTTTTCATCGTCTTTGTTTCTGTTACTTTGGTCTTTTGGGATCGCCAGACTCTTGTTAGAGAACACGAGGTGCTTTATTTACTCCATTATTTTTGGGTTAAAATTTATGAAATTTGTGTTTTTTATTGTTCATCTGCGCTTTGTTTGGTTATTGAGCATGCATGATGTTGTTATTTGGTTAATGGCATTGGAATAGGAAAGTTGTTTTTGGAAAATGTTGTAAAGATTCTGTTTTTGGATTTTCTAGTACTTTTTGTAGACCGAGATTCTGTTATCGAGGAAAAAAAATTGACATTCATTGCACTAAATTCGGGAACTATAGTCTTTATAGTTATTGTAGACAACGTAGAGAATCTGAACCGTTAATTGATATGATCTCAGCATGGATCCATGTTTATAGTCTTTATAGTTATTGTAGATTATGTAGAGAATCTGAGCCGTTCATTGCTATGATCTCAGTATGGATCCATGTTGCTTCCGCCAAATGAACTGTTCTAATTCCATTACCGCATGAATGGGGATTCTTCTATCACAGGGATTTATACTCCAAAAAATAAGCTAACAACTAGGAAAAAATGTGCACTAATCAGCTGAAGCTGGTAAAATAGTAAATGAATTTGGTAAATAATTGTGGGATGATTTAGGGCAAAAGAGAAAATCATTGCAGGCGTGGTAAGTCTTAGTGGAATTCAAGGGCAAGAGTGACATGAAGTATTATAAAAGCAGGTTGTTATTCCTTTTTGGTTTAAACTACCTCTGGAACTTGGTCATGCTAGAATCCATCTTTGAGCCTTTATGTAAAAGAATTGGGCAGGAATAGAACTGTTAGCTTAGATGCTATTGAAGATTTATATTGGAACTTGAAATTCAAGGCAACTGGATTACCTTTGAAGAGTTCGGTAATATTTTATATTGTTAAAAAAGATAGTGAAAAATAAAAAGGAGAAGAACTTTTAATAGAAAGTTTTCAAGCAATGCCTATTGGAACTAGAAAAATACTGATAGGCAAATTGAGTGTATTCAATAATAGACAAATTATGTTTTGGGAAATTATTGGTGTATCATCAAGATAACTACTTAACTAACTTGCCTTTCAGTTATTAAGGAAGATAAAGATTGTGCATCTACATCAAGCATAATCACTTCCAACAGGAAATTTACAACTTGAATAATTTTAGAACAGAAAGATTAAAGCTAGGACAAACTGAGCAACAGGGAATGTTCTTTAAAATTCCTTGGACTGCAAATGGGGTACTTGATGCCTTTATAACCTATCTAATTTGTTCCTCCCCTAACTTCACTAAATATTACCACCATTGTTTGGCATTCACTGATAATTACTCAAATAAAGAAAAAGAGTTAAAGATAAAAGCTAGGAGAAACTGAGTACTTGAAAATTGTTCTTTAAAGTATCAACCTTAATCTGCAAATAGCATGCTTAGGCATAAATTGATTTGTTTCTCTCTGCACCTTCATTGTACATTACCGCCATTTTTTAGCACAAACCGGTAAAATAATCAATTAAAGAAAGCAACAAAGTCATTATATCGCATGGTCAATGAGATTGATGGATTTAGACGAGGCTTGGAAGGAAACATAATGATCAAGAGTAGAAAAGAGAGTGAGCGATAGAATGAGAAACCTTTTTTCATTTTTTCCCTTTCTTCCCTTTCTCTCCCTGTCCCATATTTAATATTATGTTTATGAGAACATAGTTACTTAGCGCACTACTGAGTTACCTAATGCTCAATAAATGACAATTATGTGCATGTTCATCAACCTTTCTGCAAGTTCTTTGACCAGCATTCTGAAGCATATACATTTAGAAAATTGTTTTATTCATGTGTGAGTATTATCTTTGTAGGTGGATATGTATAATATTATTGATAAATTATTTTTTAATTTTTTTTTCAATTAACTTCTTTCTTAATTGCAGGTTGAACTTTCCAAACTGAATGAAGAAGTTGCCCGATTGCAAAATATGGTAGGATTAGTTGGTCCTTTGATTATTGAGCAACTCAGCATTCTTGTCCTTGTTCTCTCTCTATCTGTCCCTTTTTTTTTTTTTTTAAAGTGTGGTGGGGGGTTGGGGGAGGTTTGGGGGGTTAGGGCTTTGTTGGCTGTGGCTGTGGTTGGGGTTTGGGGGTTGGTTGTTTGCTATAGGCCT
Source organism: Khaya senegalensis (assembly GCA_032402905.1). NCBI lineage: Eukaryota > Viridiplantae > Streptophyta > Magnoliopsida > Sapindales > Meliaceae > Khaya > Khaya senegalensis. The sequence continues at coordinate 5,288,600 of CP135551.1, read as the reverse complement.
AAGCTTGTATTATTATTTGTGATTAGCTCTAGGTGATTTTCTCTATCGACATGAAACCAACCTACTTTTCCACCAGTTATGGCTCTGGTATTAGTTTTGCTTAGGCATATTATCTAAGTAGAAATAATACTATTGTTATGAGCCCAGATTTCTAATATACTTACAGAAATTTACCTGAAAAATGTTTATTATTATCCGTATTCAATTTTGTTTTGTTGATTAATAATCCCATAAGCTGAACATTTAGGTCATGAGCACCCTTAATTTATAGCAAGTTTTCTAAGAGTTTCCTAACTGTGGCCTTAATGTAAATTTTTATTCTTTCAGGTGGAAGAGCTAAAGGATAACCATGGCAATGCATTTGGAAAGATTGAAATTGATGGAAACAGTAAACACCCTGGGAACAAGGTTCTTGTGGAGGATCCTGTTGACATTCAGCGAAAAGAGAAAGTAAAAGAAGCTATGATTCATGCATGGAGTTCTTATGAAAAGTATGCATGGGGCCAAGATGAACTCCAGGTATATTTGAGTGTATTATGTTGCAATATTAAGCAAATAAACATGGATCTCTGGTGTAAATTCTTAGCTTCTTTTAGACCATGTGATTTTTTCAGAAAATTGGTTGCTGTTCTTGTATGGGCAGTTAGTATGGCATGTTATTCAAAAATTATTGATGTTACTTAACATGAAGATATCTGAAACTTTGTTACTGGTTAAGCTGTTTGTATGTAATTGAATTCTGAACAGGAGTGCCAGCTGATAAAAAGCGTAGATCTAAGAAAAATGTCTTAAGCTATTTCCTCTTTGAGTTGGATGATGCCATAAGTAATATTTTCACTCATTTAATCACTTTGCCATGCCAAATATACAAAGAGTTATATTTGCCATAGAAAAGTGTGATTTCTAGAGGCTTAACTTACAAGATCTTGGAAAATACAATATAAATTTTCTGCCTGCTTGAACAAGTTTAAAATTATTATAGAAGGTCAATGATGATGTATACTTTTGGCTGAAGAGGATATGATTGTTGTGCTTGTGTGATAGACAAAAGGAGGAAAAATCTAGAATACTTGTGCTTGGGACACGATTCTTATTAGTAAAGTGAGTTTTTAGACTATTGTGTCGGTGATATTTTCCGTTTTGACTTTGCTAGACACTTCATCTTTCCCTGTTGCAGACCTGATGGTTGAGGAAATCAGGAGACTTTAAGGCCTTCTATCCTCAAACATCTTAAGGGTTATTAAATGATCTAAAAAGATATTGATTGCTATCTAAATGAGGAAAGTAGATGACAGTGTGGAAACATTAGCTATTTCATCATATTTTTTAAATCTTATTTTCCTCCCTTGCTTGGTGGAGAGATGAGACATTGATATGTCATGCATATTGCTAATTTTTCTTAAATTCATATTTAAAAGTTTGAATTTAGTTTTCCCTTCATGTTCTATATGATTTTGATTTATACCTAAAAGCCTTATAAGTGACATGCTAATTTTACATTTTTCTTTTTTCCTTTTTTTTTTTTATGTTAACAGCCACAGAGTAAGAATGGTGTTAATAGCTTTGGCGGTCTTGGAGCAACACTAGTAGACTCTCTTGATACATTATACATAATGGGTCTAGATGAGCAGTTCCAAAGAGCTAGAGAGTGAGTTTTCGCCTCGATTTGAGTTTCCGCTGTAGGATTCCTTCTCCTTTTTTTTATTATTTTCAATTATGTATCATACCCAAGCCCACTTTGTTTGATTGCATATTCTCCAGTTCTCTCACAAAACCTTCAGTTCAAAACATTTAAGTTTATCTAGAGCTTTCAGAAGTTATGTTTGAAAGTGGCTTATTAAGGTAGACATTGCCTGCTTCTTTTTAGGACAATTTACTGTGAATGACTTTAATTCTAGTAGGCAAAATATATATAACATTCATTTGAGGAGGTTGGGAAGTGGTTTAGTCAGAAAAACACTGCTTCATAACTTAATTGTGACCATTGCCATTTAAATGATGAATAAATTTTCCCCAAGTACTTTTATGTGCACATGCTGATTTTGGAATAGAAGCAGGCTAATAATTTTGGTGCTGCCTTTTGCTTGTTAACATTTTTTTTTCCTCATTGGAAATCCAGCAATATATTATGAGGGTTGGATTCTGTGCAATTTAGAATCCTATTTGTTCTACTTCTATCATCCAGGTTAAGGGAATTTCTTACAAATATTAGTTAATTTCTTGAGTGGTGAGTAACCGCTCTTTAAGATTCACTGTATGTTTCAATGAGTTAATTCACTCCATCATGTGGCATAAATATTGAAATTTGAGCCTTGTTTAACCTGGGCTTAGTTTACATCCCCTTGACCTTAGATGAATCATTTTAATGAGTTAATTAGTTATTTAACACATCAGTGTCTATTGAACTTTGTGATTTATCCAGCCAATTTTTAATAGACAGTTGTTCTGATTTCTTCAGAGGACCATTGTTTCTTATCCTCTGGTTATGTTCTTCATGCTATTGCATATAATTTCCTTTTGAATCTTTTTCCTGGTTGTTTTTGCAATATTTTCTGATGCTTTTCCAATATTTTGTCTTCAGATAAATTTCTCCCAGTTTTTTTCTTCATCTTTTAAATTGTATGTAATATTATATATGTCTTTCGGATAACATTAATCCTTGAATATTGAATGTTATCCAATTGTTGCTGCCATTGTTTGCAGGTGGGTTGCAAACTCATTGGATTTTAACAAGAATTATGATGCTAGTGTTTTTGAGACAACCATAAGGTTGCGTTATCAGGTTTAATTCATAGTTGATTTTATTTTGTGAAACAAGTGTCAGTGGCTTGGCTTTTTTTTATTAAATTGTACCTGAGGAAGAGAAATAATATTCCTTGCTGATATGTTTTGTCTTTTGATCATAATTTAGAGTTGTAGGCGGGCTTCTTAGTGCATATGATCTCTCAGGAGACAAAGTTTTCCTCGAAAAAGCTAAAGATATTGCTGATAGATTGCTACCAGCATGGAATACTCGTACTGGAATTCCTTATAATGTTATTAACTTGGCACATGGAAATCCACATAACCCTTCGTGGACGGGGGTAAGTTGTAAATTTTCTTTTTGTTCCATTCACTTTATTTCATACCTTGGATTACACTTTATTAAGTTGCTCTGACAGTTTTATGGCTTGGTAGCTTTGGTAACTCTTTATATATTTATTTGAAAATATTTTGTCCTTACCCAAACAAACCTGTGCATTGGTTTGATATTGACTTTTTATGTTGAGGCTACTTGGGAAGCTCCTGGCCCATATATATATATTTGAAAATATTGTGTCCTTACCCAAACAAATTTGTGCATTGGCTTGGTTTTGACCTTTTATGTTGAGGCCACTTGGGAAGCTCCTGGCCTGCTGTTAGATTAGAAAATTTGTTAAAATTTTTTCTTTCCAAATTTCTGTTGCTTTGATGGATAACAACTAAAACAAAAATGCCGTGGGACTCTTTCTGTAAACCTGTTCCATTATTATATATAAAATAGTTTACATTAGTCTTTAGGAGAATTGCGTTATTGATTCTGAAAGCTAATGTGTCTCATTGGCTGGTCCTGGATCTTTCTCCAAATTCTGACACATTTATTCATGAATGTTAATATGATGTATCTAGTATTTTCTTTATTTAGGGTGAGAGCATTCTGGCAGATTCTGGTACAGAACAGCTGGAATTTATTGCTCTTTCACAGAGGACAGGAGACCTGAAGTATCAGCAGAAGGTATATTCTTCTTAGTTTATATGTGCACGTGGAATGGGAAGTGTTATTCATCATTCCTGTGTTAAAGTCTGCCCGCATAATGTGTGACATTGCAAAGTAGCACCTGTTATTGATATTCTTCCTCTGAGAACAAAAGTTAAGATCGAAGACCAAATATGTTCAGGGTGGAATAAATCAAGGGTTTACTTTTCTTAGTCATGAAATGGGATTTATTGACGGTTCTGCTATGATGTTTCAGGTAGAGAATGTCATAGTAGCGCTTAATAAAAGCTTCCCTGCTGATGGTTTGCTTCCCATCTATATTAGTCCTGACAGTGGAACTCGATACTCAACCATTACCTTTGGTGCCATGGGCGATAGGTACCAACCGGATGAAAATTTCATATGACTTTATGTTATCTTTGTTTGGCTCATATCACTTCATATATGATTGTATGCTCGTTTACTGGCTAATCCTTAGTCTTGAGGAGAGTCAAGAGCATCATGTTGTAAGTTTGTTCGAGTTTTTGGTTGACACTAAAGCTTCATTGCAGCTTTTACGAATATTTACTCAAAGTTTGGATTCAAGGGAACAGAACTTCAGTTGTGAAACATTATAGGTGAGGGGAGATCACCAGATATATCTGCATTTGGGTCTGCATTAACCACTCTGGCACAATTGCTCTGTGTTTGCAGTTTATTTCTTTACATGTAAACCATGAAAAACACGCTATAGTAAATTGAGATGTCTTGGGAGCTGAACTGATCATTCATTTTAGAAATTAATTAATTCTTTTTCTGCTGGGTTTTGTGTGAAAAAGAAAAGATATATGGGTCCCTACTGTGGTAGCCAATATCTTCTGGAGTCAGTGACAAATGCACTACATATACAATTTTGTTTTTCCAGTAATAGACTTCACTGTAATCTTACATGTTAATTATAAAAATTTCTGTACAATGGTCCAGAGTAATTTTGGATAACAGGTATATTTAATAAGACATTTCAATGCAGATCAATATTTGCTGAAAGAAGATTGAGAGAATTACAATTGGTGCAGGATGGACATTATATGTTAAGAACTTAAATGTCTGCAATCTTATGAAAAAAAAAACAATCTTATTCTGCTTGGTACTCAAATCTACCCCTCTCAAGTGTTCAACTGTCCATATTGCTAAGTTCCTCATGGAATCTTTGATGCAGAGACATGTGGGAGACATCAATGAAAGGTCTGTTAAGCTTGGTTCGGAGAACAACCCCGTCATCATTTACATACATTTGTGAGAAGAATGGGGAAACGCTGATAGACAAGGTAGTACTTGGTTGCAACTACTGTAAGGCTGAATTAATAATAACTAGGTGATATTGATTGCTGTTTTGACACTCCATGTGAATGCAGATGGATGAATTGGCATGCTTTGCTCCAGGAATGCTTGCTTTAGGATCATCTGGTTATGGACCTGGTGAATCTGAGAAATTTCTTTCTCTTGCAGAAGAGGTACTCCTAATGTCTCACAAATTTACATTCTAACCTGTGGGAAAATATAATAAAATCCAACAATCTAGGAAAGAAAAAGAACAATAAAAAGACCAATATGTGTTCCTTAGCTCATATTACGTTGTGATTGATAATTGAACTTTTTTGCCTCCAATTTTAGTATATGGTAATTGCGACTACAAATTCATAGGTTGTTAAACATGCATGTGCAAACTCTGTGTGCAAGTCTCTTATGTTTTTATTTATTTATTTATGTATTTGGATAAATTGCAGTTTGGATAAAATTGTTTTATGGTAAGATTCCATGACATAATCCATGTAATTGAGAAGTCAATATGAAAAAAAATTTTTGATGTTAATGAGTTGAGAAATATTTTTCTTACACCATGGTAAAGAAAATTGGGTAATTTTAATCTAGGTAAATTGAAGAATCTGGTCCAAAAAAGAACTACCATTCTTGAAATCGGGAGGAAAGTAATTTTGGACAGTTTTCTTAAAATTGGATAAACTAGGAATGGTCAAAAGTATGAAGGAAGAACATGTTGAATCAAGCTTTCTGATAGTCAATGTAATTGTAATCATTTGGAATAAAGGAATAGCAAAGGAAATGGTTTTATGGATTGTCATTGAATTAAAATCTCTGGGGCATAATCCTTTTTAATTTTAAAAGTGAAATAGGCTATTTGATTAGGATTTTAAGGATTTTTGTAATGAGTAATATATAGACAATTTGAAAATCGAAGTCGGATAAAATTGTTTGCCATATGATATTAATTTGTTTAGAAACAAGATTTTTAACATCTTTTTAAAAATTTTTTTTTTGCAAATTTACAATTAATTTTTAATAAATTTTTTTTATTGAATTGTATTTAAAAAGAAAAAATTATTTTGATTTTTATCTAATCTTTGACATGATCTCTCTTATTTTATTCTTCAGTTTAAATTTGGTATTAGAGCCAAACTGATTTCAAACTGTTGAAGAAATGGGAGACACTATTGTTGTTTAAGTATTTTAGAGTTCGAAGAACACGTTGGCAGGTTAGGTGTTCCAAGCAGTAAGGCCTAAGGAAGGCAGTAAAACCGTTAGTAAGTCTAGGTGTTCTAGTATCTATTTTGCTTTTAAAATTTTGTATTTTAGAATATTTGTTCACTAATGATTTTAACCATGGCCTCTTCAATTAGAAAAATGTTTGGTTCTAAGTCCAGAGTGTATTCTAGAACAATAGGATCAAGAGAACTCATGTCAAAAATTAGTAACCGTAGTCAAAAAATTTCTCGAGATACACTACCTAATATTCCATTAAACAATAAATATGAAATAAGAGCTTTAGATTTTAAGATTGCTTATTCAATAAAAGAACATGAAGAAACTCTCTTTACAAAATGAGTTTGAAGAAATTAGATTACTCAATTCCAGAGCCTTAAACAAAAAGTTAAGGCATTGCCTTGCTTAGTTATTCTAAACTCTAGTGCTTATTTGATTGTTGAAATAGATACTTCTGACATAGATTATGGAGGTATACTCAAACAAAGGATAAATGAGTCTAAGAATGAATCTATAGTTAGATATCATTAAGGAGTTTGGATTGAATCTCAAAAGAGTTATTCCACAATCAAAAAAGAAATTTTATCAATTGTTTTATGTATAATGAAATTTTAAGATAATTTATTAAATAAAAATTTTTTTATTGAGAATTAATTGTAAATATGTAAGAGAAATTTTAAAAAAAGATGTTAAAAATTTTATTTCTAAACAAATCTTTGTTAGATGGTAGACAATTTTATTCAATTTTAATTTTCAAATTGTTTATATAAAGAGAGAGGATAACTCTAGATTATCTTACAAGAGAGTTCTTATAAGGAAAGAGTGAGATTTAAACATAGAGTGAAAGTGAAAAATTAGTAAAGCCATAAAATGGTAGATAAAAATGTTATGAAAACTTCAGATTATGCAATGATTATCGAATATTTTTAACTTGTCGAATATAGTTAGATTCCTATAGCCTCTACTAAAGATGTTTGCCACAATAGTCAAACTAGAACAAGATACTCCAGATATAGAAAATTGTTACTTTACTAGTTCTAATCAATTAACAGAAGATCTATTTAGTGGACCAATGTCTCAAGATTTGTTTGAATTATGAAGTTCAATTATTCAAGAAAATAATAAAGTTATGTTCGATGGACAATTATTTAAAAACACAAGGTCTTTCAAAGATGCTCTATTATTTAAGACAAGACAATTCAACTTTCAGTGCTGCATTATTTAAAAAAAACAATAATTTAATTTTTGATGGAGAATAATTCAAGTGGGAAACATTTGGACTCACAACAGAATGATTGTACTCAATTATTCATTATAATAGTTAGTTCTTAAGATTATAAATAGAGAACTTAACTTTCTTCCTCAGTAGAAGTTGGAAGAGGGAGAAAATTCTTATACAATATTTTCTTTAAGATTAATGAAGATCTACTTATTTTCAAATTTGTTCCAATTTTATTCTTCAAAAAAAAAATTTTTTAAATTGTATTTAAAAAAGAGAAAATTATTTTAATTTTTATTTAATTTTTGACATGATCTCTTTTATCCTATTCCTCCTGGGTTTAATTTGCACTGGGTCATCTACCGAGAAAAATCATATTAAAAAATCAGCCTGTAAAACCAAATCTCAAGCTCAACATATTCAAATAACAGCATACAAAAATCTTATACCTCTAAAAGAACTCCGTGTGAATGCAGATGGATGAATTGGCATGCTTTGCTCCAGGAATGCTTGCTTTAGGATCACCTGGTTATGGACCTGATTAATCTGAGAAATTTCTTTCTCTTGCAGAAGAGATACTCCTAATGTCTCACAAACTTACATCCTAACCTGTGGGAAAATATAATAAAATCCAACAATCTATGAAAGAAAAAGAACAATAAAAAGACCATTATGTGTTCCTGAACTCATATTAGGTTGTGATTGATAATTGAATTTTTTTGCCTCCAATTTTAATATATGCTAACTGCTCCTACAAATTCATAGGTTGTTAAACACGCATGTGCAAACTCTGTGTGCAAGTATCTTATGTTTTTATTTATTTATTTATGTATCTGGATAATTTCTGTGCTTTTACCAAGATGATATATTGATATTAATGAATCCCATATTGGTCCAAAATTTACTTGATGCACAGAAGATGATCTAATTTGTTTTGAGTGGAAGATTGTATGTACTGGCACAGAGATGTTATTGCATGAATCTCATATTTGAGTGTCTTTCCTTTTCTGTAAGTCATATATTAACGGGAAAAAACAGAAACCAAATCTTGAGAGGATCTAGTTTAATTTGGATTGCTGAACTTGAGTGTGTAGCTTCATTTTCAATATCATAACCAAGGATGTGTAAGAATCCTTTTGGACTTTTGACTGGACTCTGTTTTGCCTTTTTGTGCAGCTTGTTTGGACATGTTATAACTTCTACCAGTCAACACCAACAAAATTGGCTGGAGAGAATTATTTCTTTCACTCTGGGATGGTTAGTTATTTTTCACATTATATAAAATGAATTCTAAGCCATTGTTTAACAATATTTCATGCTTCACATTGTCAGGACTTGTCTGTGGGCACATCATGGAATATAATGAGACCAGAGACCGTTGAATCACTTTTTTACCTGTGGCGTCTAACAGGCAACAAGACATACAAAGAGTGGGGTTGGAATATATTTCAAGCATTTGAAAAGAATTCCCGGATAGAGTCAGGATATGTTGGATTGAAAGATGTGAGCAAACTCCAACTTTGCATAATATCTTTCTCTATATGTTTTCTGGGTACTTTTCAGGATGTATTAATGAGATCTGAAGTGTTTTGTTTATCTAATCTTCTATAGTATATTTTCTATTTTTTCTGTATATCTTACACTTTTTTGGTAAATTTGCAATATGTATACTGTTATTGTGGCTATTTATTTACCATTCATTTGCTGTCTTCTCAGGTTAATACTGGTGTGAAAGACAACATGATGCAAAGCTTCTTTCTTGCGGAGACACTGAAATATCTTTATCTTCTTTTCTCTCCCCCATCAGTGATTTCATTAGATGAGTGGGTTTTCAATACGGAAGCGCACCCATTAAGAATTGAGCACCGACACGATGGAAAACCCGATGACCACCATAAACCAAACATCAAGTTACGTGCCAGGAAAGGAGGTCGATCAGTTGCTGATTAGGATTAATTTGCGGTTATTTGATTTTGATTGAACTCGTTCTATAATTCCAGAACTCTAATCAGGTGAAGAGCCAGAGAGTTAAAAGGTTGTAGCAGTACCCGAAATCCAGTAAAAAAGTTGATCGCAAATCTTAAATTTATTACAAAAGTGAGAATTAAAAAATTAGTAAGAAAAGGATTGATATACAATTATTATCAATTAAAATGAAATATTATGAAGATCATAAGAGAAAATTATGAATAAATAAAATTTTCATTCAAAAAAAGGGATTAAAATATTTAAAATCTGTCCAATCATTCACCAGAAAAATCAGTCTAATTGCTTTATTATGTCATCATTCTTTTGTATGGTATTTGTTTATTTCTTAACTCACTCTCTCTCTCTATTTTATTAATATATTGATTGAAAATTTATTTATTTTTTAATTTTAATCTTAATTGTATTTTTTAAAAAATAATAATTATAATAAATATTTAACAAATATATTTTATTAATATTTTTAAATATAAATATAAATTTTAATAATTAATTATTTTTATATAGATAAAAATATTTATTTTTATCGATATAATTTATGCATTTCACAATAATGAAATTATCGAGGGATATATTCTGCATGGCCTATCAATTGAATATGATATTATAATAGTCAATATAGCACTTAGAATGATAACTCTATCTTTTAAAAGACGTATACATAGAATTGCTTATCTTTAAAAGCAGACTCAAAAACAACATTACAAATGGCTACATTAGCATCAAGGCTAACATTGCCATTGGGAGCAACCACATTAATTGGAATTAAAAGAAAAATCAAACTTAACTAGCAAAAGGATAACCTTTTGGTATTAAAAGGCGAAACATTGGAATCAAAGGAAGAGAAAGAAATACTCTAGACAAAAGTTCAAGTAAAGTAACATGTCAAATCTGTAATAAAGTCAAACACTCAACAATAGCTTGTTGATAAAGGTTCGACCAATATTTTGAGGTCGAAAATTAAAGTAATCAGAGTCAATCCTCATCCTACATTATTAATCAAGAAGTTCCTAACAAAAATGTGTTGTACTTGGATAGCAGTGCCACTAATCGTATCATCAATGACATTAATAACCTTAATATGAAGGCATAATATAAAGGTAAACAATGCTTGACCATAGGCAATGGTAAAAACTTAAAAGTTATCATGTTGGACACAACAACTTGCATACAAATAACTCGCATGCTCTTAAACTTAAAAACAATCTTTATGTTGCACAAATTTCAAAAAACTTGATTGGCATATTTAAGCTTGGCTCAAAAAATATTCTTGTGATTGAATTTAATGATGTTGTATATATGTGAAGGACCTAAAATAGAGAGTGGTGCTGTTAAGAGTGGCTAAGATAGACTCTACCTGCTCAAAAAAGGAAAAGAAACTGAAATCAATCTATAGCTAGGAGTCAAAATAGGTTAAAGAGTCAGTTTTCAGTTGTTTCTTTACTTGCTTTAGTTCATGGTGATCAAATGGACATTATCTCAGAGTCTGCAAAAATCATTCAAGTGGAAAAATCAATATTTGTAGCTTATAGTCTCAAAACAAACTTGACACTTTTCATAGGAGGTTTGGTCACCCCAATAACCAAACTCTTAGGAAGATAGTTTCTTTTTATAAAAATATTTCAATAAATAAAATTTAGTGCCCAAATCTGTGCGTAACTTGTCAACTTGGTAAGAATCATAAATTATCATTTAAAAAAGTAAATTTTACTTATCTTAACCATTAGAATTAGTATTCTCCAATGTGTGGGGACCTGCACTTGTGACCTTAAGGATAAACTTTAGATATTATCTTAATATCTTTGATAACTTTAGTTGATTCCTGTGGATCTTCCCTCTTTAATGTAAATCTTAAACAATTTAAATATTTCTAGAATTTAAAAGACATATTGAAAAGCTACTGGAAAGGAACATAATCATATTTCAAATAGATAAAGGAGGTGAGTTCTTGCCATTAGTAACCAACCTTAGAAGCCTAAGTGTAACCTTTAGACATTTATATCCTTACATTTCTCATCAAAATAGGATAGTCAAGATAAAACACAAATACCTTGTAGAGATAGGTTTATCACTCTCGGCTTAAGCTGGTTTGCCATTGAAATTGTGGTGAGAAGCCTTTGAAACGTTTGCTTTCTTGATAAATAAAATGCCTATTCATATTTTGAATCATAAATCACTTTATGAGAAGCTTTTTGGCAGATTACATAATTACTTATTTATCAAAACTTTCGGTTGTGCTTGTTTTCCCCGTCTTAAGCTACAAAACAAACATAAACTTCAATATCACATTTTGTGCCAAACAATACTATCATTAACTTTAGCGCTAATAATATGACCTCCAACTACATGAAGTTTTAAATAAAAACTATTCTTATCCATTTTGATTTTTGCTATTTCTTTATCATGTATATCAATGATAAAGCAAAAATTTTCTTTAAAGGAAACTGTGTAACCATTCCTTAGCATTTGAGGAATATTAAATAAATTTTGATATAGTTTTGAATATAAAGAATATTAATTATAGTCTTTATACCTTTTTTAGTGCTAACAGCAATTGCTCCTTTTCCTTTGGCCTGCACAACCTTACCATTTCTTAGCTTAACTTTTAGTTGGAATGATCTATCAATGAAAGTGAAAAAAGAAAAATGCTTGGTCATATGACTAGTGTAGCCACTGTCAATAAGCCAAGTATTTAAATTATGTGAGGTGAGTGCTTGATATGCCATAAATAAACACTTATCATTATTTTGGTCTTCTCCAGTCACATTTATATGTTGTGTTTGCTGCTGAGATTGCTTTTTCTTAGCCCTACAAAACTTTTTTGTATGGCCAAGTGTGTTGTAAAAATTACAAACATATGGAGGCTTATCTTTATAACAACAATCTTTTTCCATATGGTTGGCTCTTTTGCAGTGAGAATAAAGTGAATATTTTCCTTTTTTTGTTAATGCAGAAGAAGATCCATCAGTTTTCCCTTTGTTGTTCTTGAATGATTTTTTATTTCTAAGATTTTTAGAATTTTTTACTTTATGTTTTGTTTGAAAAGTGCCGTTAATAACATCGTTATTTCTCATTGAAACCCTTTACTCTTGTGTGTGAAATTTACTGGTTAACTCTGTAATTATAAGATTTTACAAGCCACAAGATTCTTTAATTGTAAAAATCTTAACTTCAAACTTTTGAGGTATAGAAACCATGATCTTTTTCACCACTTTTTGATTCGTAAATGTTTCTCCAAGAAGCCTGATTTGATTAACAACATTCATTAACATACTTGAATAATCTTTGACAGATTCATTGTCCTTCATCTTCATCAACTTAAATTTCCTTTTCAATGTCAAGAGTTTAACTATTTTGACTTTAATAATTCCTTCAATTCACTTTAAAGCTTGTCTCATACCTGTTTAGGTGTTTCCAAGTTCATAATTTTTGTGAAAATGTGGTTTGCAGTCCAAAATGTAGGCATGTGATGGTTTTGTCTTTCTTGAGTTTCTCTTCTTCATAAGCTTTCATTTGAGCAACTATTGGATTTTGTCCTAAAAGTGGTGGATTATCTTCAGAAATCACAACCTTCCACAACTCTTGATATCTTAAATAAAACTTCATTTTGACAGACCAAATGTGATAATGTTCACCATTAAATATTGGTATTACAAAAGTATTACTAGAGGTATTATTAGAGGTGGACATGTTTGTAGCTACTAGAAAATAAATCACTAAACTTTACAGTGTTTAACACTCAAGTTGTTTTCTTCACAACATGTAGGAAGGAAGCTCTGACACCACTGTTGAAAATATTTTGAGAGATAAAAGTTGAATGAAAGTAAATATTCATTGATTGATTATCAAACGAAAGTGCCATTTTTATAGGGTTACAATCAAATTTAAATTCAAATCAAACTCAAAGACTAAGTTTAATTAGGATTTATCAACATAAGATAAAAAAATAAATTAAAAACTAAATCTAACTAGAACTTATCAAGATATAATAAGATATGAAACAAATTCAAAACTAAATTTAATTATAACTTATCAAGATAAGATAAGATAAAAAAAATAACTTCATACTTCAAGGCAAACTCTCATAAGTTCTAACAATTAACTAGTCCTAAAATAGCTTTCTCAATCAATAAATTGATCCAATTCATGGAATCTCCAAGACAAACTGACTAGCTTGAGCGCAAAAAAATCTTAAAATATCTTCAAAGAACATCCGCACTCAACCTCTACTTCACTATAGGCGTAAAAATGAAGCTCATAGGTTTTTTGAATGATAATTGGAGAGATGACACAAACAATCGAAGGTTTGTTAGTGGCTATGAGATTTTTCTTGCAAGTAAATTCATCTTCAAGTGCTTGAAAAAGTAAAGGATGGTTGTTAGATCAAGCACCAAATTTGAATATAAGTCACTAACACTTGTAACTGTTTAATTAACTTGGCTATGTTCCTTGCTAAGTGAGCTAAATATCAAACTTCAAAATTGTCCAACTTTGTGGTGCGATAACACTAGTGCACCATCATTAGCTGCAAATCCAATTCTATATGAAAGATCAAAGCACACTGAGATAGATGTGTATTTTATCAAAGAAAAGGTGGTAAGAAAAGAACTGGAATTTTGACATGTACCTACTAAGGATCAACTAACTGATATTCTAACAAAACCGTTGTTAGTAGAAAGGTTCAAACTCCTTAAAAGTAAACTTAATGTCATCCTAGACAATTGAGTTTGAGGGAAGGTGCTACAAAACGAAGGCGTCCACGTATATCCACTTTAATATGTTTTCAAAGTTTAGTTGAGGCACACACCAAAAAAAAAAAAAAAAGAAGGTTTTTAAGAATTTTGTTTGATTTTCATACTTGATTTTACAAATTGTGTATTATTCAATAATGCATAAATATCACCCTTTTAAGAAATTCAATTAAAAAGTTGATAACAAATTTTAAATTTATTACAAAATTAAAAATTAAAAAAATAAGTAAGAGAAGGATTGATATACAATTATTATCAATTAAAAGAAAATATTATGAAGATTATAAGACAAAATTATGAATAAATAATTTTTTATTTAAAAAAAGAGATTAAAATATTTAAAACCCATTCGGTCATTCACCAAAAAATTTTGTTTACTCTTTCCCTCCATGTTCGCCTTGTTTCACACACACACACACACACACACACACATATATATATATATATATATAGAGAGAGAGAGAGAGAGAGAGAGGATATGATCAAAATTTTTTTAATTTTACGTAATTTTTTTATATTAATTTCTTAGTCGTTAAATTAATGTACTCTCAATAATTAAGATCAAATATATTATATATAATTAATATATTATAATTAATACACATATAAAATATAATATTAACCACTTAATTTGAATTAATATAATGATATATAAATGCTATAATAATTTGTGTAAAAGATAGGAGCTCTTTATATATATATATATTCTGTGATGAAACTTACCATTAGGTCCACTATATTTCATCAGTTAATCAATCAACCTTGATAATTGAGGACGCTCGCGTACAAATCAAAAACACAAATTATATGTATCCAGTAATAATACTCAGATCCATTATTCTTAATAAAACGATTAAATTATTATTGTTATTATCATATTAGAATTTGGCCATGCAACGTAAGAACATGTAATTTAGGATCAGGAATCTGTTTGATACAAATTGGTGAATTATTTCTTTATTTGTGAAAATACAAGATATGCAGAAAGACAAACATTGTTATTATCCATATTATGCTAATGTTGCATAGATGGAACATGCATAGGGAAAACCACTTGATTGCTTCCTTTGATAATAATATTTATGTAGCAGCAGCTGCTGGGTCAATGCAATCCTCTTAAAATTGTTTCCGGCCATTGTTGCCAGACAACAGAACCTTTGAGCGGTATTCTCCCAGAGCCCATATCGGAAAAACATTTCTATACATTGGGAAGTGTAGCAAGCAATTCCGGTAAAAAACTCCAGTAGTTTCCTGTCATCAATAAGGACTCTCCGATTACTTAAAACTATATATTCAAAAGTATAAGGTTCATCCAAGCATATTAGCTGTTGCTCTGTGTTTATAATGTTGAAATCATTTAAATAGTTATAGAGAAGTACCTGTTGAGGAAAGTCACCATTTTCCTGTTGCGAATTGATCAACAGTTTTGCAGCACGGTGAATAGGTGTAGGGTCTCTTTCCATCTACAAAAAGAAAAGATAACAAAATAAAATATGAGACGGCAGTGAATGTGAATCAACTGCTAGTTAATTGAATTAATTACCTGGCCAGCATATATTAAACTCATCATAGCCAATGCAGTTTGTACCAAATTCGATCGGTTTCCTTCTAGGGGTACATATTTCTGCATTTGACCAATCACTTGGAATATTAATATGCAAAAGAAAGAACATTAACAGTAACACACAGGATAATAATACTAAACTTACCTTGTTTGGGCAAGAAAGATAACTCTCTCCCCAACCCCCCTCATTTGTCTGAATTGAGAGTAGAAAATCGGTAGCTTTGCGCATTGCCAAACAATTCCTGTAAGTCTTCCCTGCAGCAGCTAGCCCTCCATGTGCCCACCATGCAGCGTAAGTGAAGCATACTCCCCACTTACCATACCTGTAAATAATTTTCATATAAGTCAGGTTGTTAGAGGAAACTCTTAGTTTTATTAATCAAATTAACGTACCAGGAACCGTCGGGCATTTGGGATTCTTCAAGGAACCTGACGCAATTTTTGATGAAGTTGTTAACCTCTTTCTCTCTGTGGTCTGGGTATAACTTCTTAAACAAACACATGGCCTTCAATGCTGATCCAGTGCACTCAACGTAACTGCATGCATGGATCACAATAACATTCTTAATAGGATAATGGTAAATTTATATAAGAGCAAATAAATTGTAAATTAATGTAGACATCTTACGGACGCTCAATGACGATATCTTCGAGAAATTCCATAGGATTAAGCATCTGAACATTATGAAAAGACATGGTAAATTATGTCATAATTTGTTAAAACTAGGTAAACACTAGTCTTGATTTTTAATTTCCAAGTACAAGTAGGTAGTTACCTCCAGCCATTTTGGTGCACCCGGTGGCTCCCAGCCTGATATTCCACCATCTTTACCCTGCATAATTTTGAATTAATTCGAACTGTATGATTTACCAGAGACATTTTAATAAATTGTTGGAAAACATTTAATTAAATATAAAAACAAAATTAGGGAAAATACCTGCATAGAAAGCAAGTAATTAACAGCATCATATAGCTTTCCAGGTTCCATTTTTTCACCGACGATTTCTGGTGGCATCATTGACAAACGTAGACAACACTATACTCGTAGAATCAATACAAATGAATATTAATTAAACAATTCCGGCTCGCAATTTCATTTGATTTATTGAATTATTTGTTTCTAAATAATTAAATAACACACACACACACACACGCACGCATACCTCTAAGCTTTCTGCAGTGCAATCAGAAACTTGCCATCCATGATCTTGACCAGAGAAAGTCCATGCTCCTTTAGAAATGTGTCGAAACATGCTTTTATAGTCTCCTGGTGGATTATCCGCAATCTAACAAATTAATCAATATAATCAGCAATTAACAATTGATTTTGTCATTTCTGATTTCCCCTTCAATTATTATTAAAAAAAAAGAAGGTTAGTTTAGCCCATATCGTTTTTGTCACATTATTCACTTTCCTCCCTAATTCTTAAAAATATTTAATTATCTCATTAATTTTTTTTACCATATATTTGACGATTTTAATTTTGATACGAAATCTAATTTTTGGATTAATTAATCTGATTGGAATTCAATTTATTATTATATTATTTTGATATTTAACGAATTCAACTCCAATAATTAATAAAAATTTCTAACCTCATTCCAATCAATTCGATTTGGATATAATTTTTTATTTTTAGTGTATTTGACGGTTTTCACTCGGATAATTGTTTTAACTAAAATTTTATATAAATCTGATAATAATAATTTGGAAATTGTATCTTTGTGCTGTCCTATCTAAATTTGAAGATAAGTTGATGGTATAGAATTAAACCTGAGATTTTTTCAAGAAGTCGTGTGCTTTCATGAACACAGGTCCAAGTTCATCGGTGAGATTACAAGCAAGCAGAGCTTGAAGGTTGAGGGCACAATCCCATGTTTGACCACCGAAACTCTGCACTTACATATATCATGAATATAAATGACAACTTTTCAAACTCACAATTACATAAATTAATACACAGAGACATTATTATAATATTACAACTGCTAGCTACTTAAATACCTGCACTCTCAATCCATATTCTCCTATCCAAAACTATTCTTTAGCTTGAGCAAGGTGCTTCTTAAAATATTCGCCATCTGGATCCTCAACCCAGCAAGCAAGCATACACAATGGCTGTTCGTATATCAAGTGCAGTATGTAGTTAATTTATTTCACACGCTTACTTTTGATTTCCTTTTTGAAATAGAATCCTCAAACTTTTGATCCTATATGTATTTACTAAGGTAAAAATTAATCCTATACCTTCTCAACACATGCAATATTGATGTAGCAACTGGCTTCATCTTCATAATGAATGTGATTCATAGTCATTTGAAGAGCCTTCTCTCTCAATTTCTTAAAGGGCCAACGAGTAAAGAGAGGCTCCATTACATTATGAAGAGAATCCCACAGTAAGTTCTGTATTCTAGAATGGGGAAAGTAAAGATCATCCTGCAATAACAAGGTAATTATTAACTTATTTACTTTATTTTTGCATTTATAAAGAACTATATATGTATATATCTTTTAGAATTTTTTTCCTTCCCCAAGAACGAAAATTAGAGTTGTTTAAATAAATAATTAATTCAAACAGACCTTTGCAACATGATGTCGTATTTTACTCCAACCAATATCATTGTAAGGTTGAGTATAGAGCTCTTCTCTCAATTCCAAAATGAGAGGTGTGATTGGACCAACAAATCTTTTCCCATACAAATACGACATTGGCATGTATGTCAGTCGACAGTAGCAATACATTTTTGCTGCAATGAATAGAAAAAACATTAATACATAAAAGTGACTAATGAAATTTCGGATTAAGGGAGGGTGAATGTTCATAATCAACGTGCAAACCTGGACAAGCGGGAAGGAAGGAAGGAAAAGCCTAGAATTCTGGAGGCATTGGGTTACATCCAGACCAATCATACACGCCAAAAATCTTCAAGGAAGATAAAATAATAATTACTGAGAAGATATATATTATTTTGCACCAAAATATCACTTATTTCAGTGTAAAAAAATAACGTTATTTTGTACTTTATAAATAGTGTTTTAGCTTTAAAAAGTATTATTTTAGTGTAAATTCGGATTTTATATTAAAAGGTTAATGTTGACACTTAAAAGTTGTCATAGGGCTCACTCTATATGTGTTTGTGTGTGTATCCCAAATATGGAATGTAAATTTTGAAGTGTGGAAGTGTTCATACTGAAAGCCAAATTTTTCCCCAAGATGGCACGCCTGTTGCACCACCATTATCGAGAATCCACTTTCGAGCTCTCGTACAAGCGTTGTTCTCGCCACCGTCGGGTCCCTCTCCGAGTAAACGCAGGCAAATATAATTAAAGACTGTACAAAACATCGTGCTGTTCCCCTCAATGTGTAGACCCCACCCACCATCTTCATTCTGTTATGTACTTAATGCTTAAGCGAATTTGATGTGGGAAAAATATTACAATGAAGCTCAAACATGAAACATGGAAATCAAATTTTGTATACCTGATGATAGTATATATAACGAAGCATTTCTTTGCGATGTTCAGCTGAGAATATTGCGTTAAGA
Organism: Khaya senegalensis; assembly: GCA_032402905.1. Lineage (NCBI taxonomy): Eukaryota > Viridiplantae > Streptophyta > Magnoliopsida > Sapindales > Meliaceae > Khaya > Khaya senegalensis. The sequence goes on along the minus strand of CP135551.1, from coordinate 5,269,259 downwards.
GTCTTTGTAATATACAGACAAATGACCTGCACATTGTTTTGTTTCAAAAGCCTCAAAAAAAGAAAAATTCAAGCCAGATTAACGGTTCAATGAAGATGATAATGGCTGTAAGTTTGTGAGAATGGGAAGTATATACCATAGGGGTACTGTAAAACAAAGGGCCAGAATTATCAGCTGGCCAATGTCCATGGCTTGATTGCAAAGCTGAAAATAAGTTTGCTGCCCTCTTCAATACTGTTGTGGCCATTTCATATGTTATCTCCTCTCCGTCAGCAACCTTAACTGGCGGAATTGTCTGTTTGAATTTCTTCTCTCTTAGGAACTGCAAGTGCAATCACTACTCAGTAGAGCCAAAAATAACGAAAATTCAAATAAAAAACAGCCTATGACGACATATTTTGCGTTCAATAGCAACTGTAGTTGCAAAATCACAACACTTGGATCTCAAACATTATATATACTGCCATATATTTTAGTACATGGCGAGACCAAGTTATTTTTATTTTTATTTTTATTTTTTGTACGTAAAAACGTATGCATCAATTTTTCTTTATTCTGAGTGATCCTGGAGAGAGATGTGAGGCTGCACAAATTTCTATATATGCACCTGCATTTGCCAGAGGAGATCAGAACCAGCTCTGACTTGCAAACGATTTTTGTAGAAATTTTGACGAGCCTGTTCAACCTCAGTTCGTTCTTCAGGAGTTCCTGCATCAGGATCGAACTCCCACCTTTGCCTTCCATAAAAATTGTTTGTGCTCATTAAGTATGGATCATCCCCAAATCCTCCAATCTTAAGCCTCCACATTCTTCAGTAATTCTCTGCTCACTCCAAATCCATAAAATTGCAACTACGTTTCTGTTAATCGTTTCTTTTCATAACCATCGAGGATTTTCCAAGAAAAAAAAAAAAAAGAGATTGAGGACAGTAGCAAACGTGTTAGAAGGAACTTAATTCTTACAAATTGGGATAGTGTTCGTTATTATTATTACTTGAAAACTCAAATCACAATAACTCTTTGAGTTGTGAGAGAGGTTGTTTGCAGATACGTTATATTTATACCTGAGATTTCGTCAATCAAATTGTTAACTCTGTCATATTTTATTACATCCGCATCTGGTAATTGATCGATCTACCTTCAATATTTTAATGGATTCCTAGACTTGACGCCAACTCATTCGCACGTTGATTGTTGTGATTATGTTTGATTTTGCAAAAGTAATAATCAAGTGTTTGATAAATATTTATTTTTATTTAATAAAATAATATTTATTATTTAATCAACAATTCTTGTAAAATGAAATCACTATTTTTAAGTATGACTTGGTTGTTGGTTTATAACTATTAATTATAAAGTATAAATGAGTGTTTATTAATTTAATAAATGTCAAAAAAATTAATGGATCATGATTATATTTTATTTTATTTTTAATTTAAACAGATATTAATAAATGATATAATTACTAATGAATGATTTGGATTATATTTTAATTTTTTTAATTTATTTTATAAAATATAATATTAATTTATAAATTTTATTAAAATATAATTTAAATAACTTATTATTAATTATACAACATATTAATATCTATTTAAAAATTAATAATAAAAAACACTATAAGGGAATCCTAATCTATTTTTTTATTACCATCTAGTGGATTATTTACTTAATTGATAGAGATATATTCATTGAAATAATATTTTAAAAATGTTATTTCAATGTTATTATTATTGAAAATACCCCTACAATTATTATTACAGAACAATGTTAGTTTTTTGGTAATAATAAAAATGTTATTCATGACATCAAACATGAATATAAATGACAACTTTTCAAACTCACAAGCACATAAACTAATACACAAAGGCATTATTATAATATCACAACTGCTATCTAGCAAGCCTGCTGCACACTCAATCTATCTTCTCCGATCCAAAAGAATTCTTTAGTTTGAGCAAGTTGCCTCTTAGAATAATCACCATCTGGATGCTCGACCCAGCAAGCAATGTCGTCTTTAACGGCAGAGACTAACGACGTGGGAGGGATTGTTATCAAATAATCATATCCATATGGAATATAGTTAATTACATGATTAAATAACGAGTAATTATAGCTAGAACACCAACCCATCAAGCGTCACGTTTCAAGTTCATAAATAAACTATATACTATTCAATTTTAATTTAATAAAATATCCGAAATTGTCACATCAATTCACATACTCTATCTATATTTAATAATACCGAAGACTTTGAATAAGAATATTTAAACAGTAAAATAAAAAAAAAATTGTAAATAATCAAGTGAAATATTGACTCAAATCTTACGCCAAAGATTTCCCAAATCATTTGAACAATATATTAATTAAGCACGTGTACAACCACAATAGAGTTTGAGTGTTTTAAACAATCAAACCATTCAAACACAAAGTCAATGGATTCTTCAATATCCCAAATTCTCCAATTCTGTACCTAACCTTTCCTTTCTTTTCCTTTCCTTTTCCTTTTTACCTGATTCTCTTCTTCTTCGTTCTTGTCAGATGTTTATTTTTAGGAAGCCATGGCAAGGTTCTCCGTAATTAAAACCCTCCATATTAAAACATCTTTTTTAAAAACTATTTTTGAAATATTTAACACGAATTTATGTAATTATTAGTTTCATTTTATAAATTAATTATTATTAATGTTGATAATAAATGACTTAAATTAATTTGATGGGTCGTGAATTCAATTACTTATGATTTTTTTTTTCTTTTTAGAGTTAAATCAACTTTAAGTACAAAGTTCAATATAATTTATATATAACTTTTTTAGGTATTTCAACCAACTTCTAAAATATACAAAGCATCAATTCCATGGATAGTTTATGGTTGAATTAACAACTCACAGCTCATATTTAAAATATGTAATTTGAAAATTGAGGCATATAAAAAATACACTTAAAATCAAAATATTAGTAAATTATAACCATTAAATTTTGGCTTAAAATCAACAATTGATTCCTATGATTTATTAAGTCTTTACTTAAGATTTGGATAGCATTTTATATATTTCTTCATTTTTTTCAGTTTTAAATATTAAACTCGTTTTCATTTTTTTTTTCCCTAAATTTAAGGGTCATTGGTCAACATACTGATTATCAATCTTTCTTATTCTATTATTTTTGCAATATATATATTTATATATACACACAATTTTTTATTTAGTCTCTGAAAAAGCAAAATTAACCAAAAAAAAAAAACAATTTGGACCACTTTTTATTGGAGAAGAATCATTAAAAATACGTTTTATATATTAAAAAAAATTCTTTCTTTTTATGATTAACATAAAATTTTGTACAATAATAACCACTGCAAAAATAAAGTACCATAAAATTAAATAATAAAATAATCATAAGAGAGTTATAACTTATTACATTAAAAGTTACAATGAAAAAAATCACAAGATTGTAGTTCGATATAAACTTTCATATTTTCAAATAATAAGGTTACAACTAAATTATGTAAAATTTATTAAATTATTTTAATATCCCTCTGTTTAAAAATGGCTAACGAAGTTCCATTAAAGAATGAAAGTGAAATCAGCTCATATATTTTGAATTAAAGTTATGAATATAGAAATATTAGGGTGTTTTTAATTAATATGAGAAATAATGCAACTCAAGTAATATATTTCAAAACCTTCAGGACTAAAGTGAAATTATTCTTCTTTCTTTTAAATATATTTCTTTTTATTTATCCTGAGCTGCGACGCTATATATGTAAGTTCGGCATAAGCACATCGACAACCACACAAGAGTAAGTCTTTTTAACAATCAAACGATTGAAATTTCCAAAATCAATGGATTCTTCACTATTCCAAATTCTCCAGTTACCAACCTTTCCTCTCCTTTTAACTTCGGTTCTCTTCTTCTTCATTCTTCTAAGATATTTTCAGAAATCCGAAAGCCGAGGCAAGGTTCCACCAGGGCCAAAACCGCTGCCTATTATAGGAAACTTGCATGAGTTGGCTGGTGGATTACCACATCATGTTCTCACAAGATTAAGCAAGAAATATGGTCCTGTAATAAGACTACAGCTTGGTCAGGTTGTTGCAGTGGTCGTTTCTTCACCTGAGGTAGCCAAAGAAGTGTTAAAGACATATGAGACCAGCTTTAATCAGAGGCCTGACTTTTATGCTGTTGAAATAATGGCATATGATTATTCAAGTATGCTGTTCACTTCCAACAATGAATACTGGAGACAAGTAAGGAAGATAGCTGTGATGGAGCTCTTAAATACGAAGCGAGTTCAGTCATTCAGATCAATAAGGGAAGAAGAGGTATGGAATCTTGTTGAATTCATTTCTGCATCTGAGGGAAAAGCCATAAATCTCTCTAAGAAGATTTTTAGCATGACAAATGATATTATTTCTCGGGCAGCATTTGGAAGTAAATGCAAAGATCAAAAAGATTTTATGGCTGCGCTCCAGGAAATAATGACCCTCGGTGGAGGGTTTCACATCATTGATTTGTATCCTTCCCTTACATTTCTTCGCTCGGTAACAGGAGCAAAGGGTAAATTATTGAAACTGAAGGAAAAAATCGATAAGATTCTTGAAGATATTATCAACACACATAAAATGAAGAGGGCAAATGGCAATGATCAGAAAGATATAGTTGACACACTTCTGAACCATGCAGATCTGAACCATGCAGATCCTAATAAGTCGGAGTTTCATATGAAAGTCTATCAGATCAAAGCTATTGTTATGGTAAGATCATGTACACAGTTCCCATATATCTATCTCTCTCTCTCTCTCTCTCTCTCTATATATATATATATATATATATTATTGAAAATTTTTAGATGCGAATATCTGCACTTTTGATAATGTTGATTTGAGACTATTGTAACATTATGACATGCAATACCTTTTTTGCAACGACACGGAAGTATATATTAATAAGAGGTATTGCAGGACTTGTTCTCTGCCGGGAGTGAGACTTCATCAACAACAATAGAATGGGCTATGGCAGAGTTACTGAAGAACCCAAGAGTAATGAAGAAGGCCCAAGAAGAGGTCCGAAAGGCATGCAAAGGAAAGAGCAAAATTGAAGAGGCAGACATTCAAAAGCTGGAATATTTGAATTTGGTTATCAGCGAAACTTTCAGACTACATCCACCGGCTAGCTTAATCCCAAGAATAGCAACGGAAAGATGTGAGATTAATGGATATACAATACCGGCTAACACCAAAATCCTCGTCAATGCTTATGGAATAGGGAGAGATCCAACAATCTGGACAAATCCTGAATATTTTCAACCTGAACGTTTTGAAGGTTCTTCCATTGACTTTAAAGGAAACAATTTTGAATTGCTTCCATTTGGTGCAGGAAGGAGGATGTGTCCAGGGATTTCATTTGCTATTACAAGTATTGTACTTGCACTTTCTCAATTGTTGTATCATTTCGACTGGAAACTTGCAGGTGGGGTTCAATTGGAAGACCTTGATATGGCTGAGAACTTTGCAATGACGATTAGGATAAAGAATAATCTGAATGTGATTGCTGCCACTCGTTTTCCTTTTAGCAAGTGAAAAACAATGACGAGCGATTGTCTATCGAACAAATACATGTATCAATAAATCTATTTGTTTTAAGTTTTATATTAATATTTTAAATTTTTTATTTATATTTTAAATACTGTTTACTGTATATTTTATATTTTTTGTTATATATTTCAAGTGTTGTTTATTAGTTATTTTATATATTTCAATACATATTAATTATAAGTCTTATAAATAATATTTTAAATTTTAAAATTACAAAAAATTTTGAATATAAGAATACATAGATGTATCCCAGCAGTCCCATGACAAGATCATGTAATCATAATATATATTTTTCATAAAAAATTTAACTTATAGTATTTGATTACCACATATCTTTACTTATTTAAAGAAAAAGAATAAATTCTATTATTTTAATACTTTTTTCCAGTACAATTTTCATTTGACCAAATAATAGATGTACATGTATAAAATCAATTACAAAATTAGGTAAAAGTATCAAGAAATGATTCTAATCTGCACTAAGTCCTTTTAAAGGACTTAAAATATATTTATATAAAGTAAATATATAAAATTAATTTTGAAATTAAGCAAAGTATCATGAGACTAGCTATATATTATGATATTATGATTATATGATGTTTATATTAAAAGTGTTAGACTACGATACTTAAACGTACTGTTGTTTCTATTTTTTTTAAGTTTTTTAAAAAGATATTTTAAATTTTTTATAAATATTTTAAGTACTATTTATTATATTTTAAATTTTTTACGATATATTTTAATTATCGTTAATTTTTGTGTCATATATTTAATTTTTTTATTTTAAATTTTATAAATGATATTTTAAATCTCACACACATAAAATAAAAAAATAATAATAATATTGAATAAAAAAGAGATAACAATATTCAAAGGTATTGTAGCCAAGTCTTGGCTACGAATTCTTTTGAGATTTGGTCTTGGCTATATCATTAATCAATAAATAATATATATGTTTTTAATAACAACACCATGTCTGCAGTCAGCATGATAATACCTTATTTTTATTAATTATTATTTATTATAAAATACTATTATTTTATACACGATCAAAGAATTTGTGAAATACACCAAGCAATAATAACTTAGAAAAATTTCCCGTTTTTTACTATCAAGGATTCTCTGAAGATATGGTCAGATCTTTGTGATATTATATTTTGCAATCATTATGACAATATTTTAATTTTATTAGTGGTTATAAAATACTATTATCTCTTCGATCTGTTTAATTTTTTAATTTTAAAAAATTATATTTTAACTTGTTATTATATATTGTATAAGATTATTATCAAATAATTTAATTTTTTAAAATTTTAAAATAAAAATAAAAATAATTTACCTTAATTAATAGTACATGTTATTCATCGTTCCTGTGTTAAAGTCTGCCCACATAATGTGCGACATTACAAAGTTCCACCTATTATTGATATTCTTCCTCTGAGAATATTGAAGACCAAGTGTGTTCAGTGGGGAATTAATCAGGGGTTTACTTTTCTTTAGTGCTGAATGATTTCTTGTTGGTGTATGGGATTTATTGATGGTTCCACAATGATGTTTCAAGTAAAGAATGTCATAGTAGTGCTTAATAAAAGCTTCCCTGCTAATGGTTTGCTTCCTATCTATATTAGTGCTGATAGTGGAACTGGATACTTAACCATTTTCTTTGGTGCCATGGGCGATAGGTACCAACCAGATGAAATTCTCGTACGACTTTACGTTATCTTTGTTCAGCATAAATCACTTCATCTATGATTGTATTCTCGTTCACTTGCCATTATTAGGTCTTGATATGAGTCAAAAGCATCATTTTGTGAGTTTGTTCGAGTTTTTGGTTAACATTAAAGCTTTATTGCAGCTTTTACAAGTATTTACTCAAAGTTCGGAGTCAAGGGAACAGAACTTCAGCTGTGAAACATTAGAGGTGAGGGGATTTGGTCCCCAGATGTATCTGCATTTATGCCTATATTAACCACTCTGGCACAATCGCTTTGCGTTTACAGTTTATGTCTTTATATGGAAACCACAAAAAATTGATGTGAATCTTTAACAAATCCAACAATATCATCAGGTGAGTAGAGTGTGAATCAAACGAAGAGAAAAAGAATAGAAGTAGTTAAGATAGATTCAAAGTATAAAAACAAAACTACCAACTAAAGAAATTACCATCTAAATTTCAACAATTAAAAAATTTAAGGTAAAGATTTGTTCAAATTTAAAAAATAAGCTCAATGCTTTAATTTTATTTTTTCAACAAAAAAACTCTATCTTACAAAGCATTAGAGATCTTTATAAAGGTCAAATACAGGTTAAAATAACATTGAAACATATTATAAGATCAAAAAAATAATAATTACTTAATATATAACATAATTTCAAAATAAAAATGAAGACAAATATTTTATTGGTGTAAAAATTGTCTTGGCCTAATATTACAATTTTTATAGTCAACCTTTTATCCTTTATAAATATATTCTTGAACCTTACAAATGATTTGAACTTATTTGTTGAAACTTTTAAAGTTACGTAGAAGAGATAAAATAATAAAAATAAAAATATTAATTAATTTAAATTTTTTTAATCTTGTCAAATTTTAACTTTTTCTTCTAAGATGAATGTTTTTGTAATTTATTTCATATAAGTGATGTGGCAATTAAGAAGATTAGATATCATTGCCCTAAGTAATCATGGTTAAATCAAAAGAATAACTTGAATTTTTAAATAGAATTTAAACTAAATGATCTAAAAAAAAATTGAGAACTCATATAAATTAAGTTTTAGTATTTAAATATAGTTGAGTTTGATAAGTTAAAATATTTATGGACTAGTCTTGGATTATGTTAGTATGATTGCTAGTGGATTGAGTGTGCATGGCTAAGATTTGAGTGTTTACGGTTTAGTTCCTTGTTTCACATCATCCTCCCTAGGTTGGAGAGAATTTGTTCTCAAATTTGAAAGATTTTCATCCTCCAATTATGACGAAAAATCTTTTACATTAAATATAGTCAAAACTCCACCCAACTCATTTGGCAAGTCCACCTTATATGCATTATCACCTACATTTGTAATAGTCTTAAAAGGTCTATTTACTTTAGGAGTGATCTTACTTTTTCTCTTAAAAGAAAAGGGTTGAAAAATTATATTTCAATGAAACTTTATTAACTAATTATTATCAATTAAGGTCAAATATTTGAAAGAGATTAAAATATTTAAAACCTATCCAGTCATCCAGCTAAAAAAATCTGTCTAATTGGCTTTATTATGTTATCTTTCTTTTGTATTATTTGTTTATTTCTTAACTCTTTCAGTCCATGTTCACATTCTTTCAAATGAATACACACACAAACTCATACATACATTATATGTATATGTACACGTGTGTGTATATATTCTGTGATAAAATTTACTATTAGGTCCACTATATTACACAAACTCATACATACATTATATTATATGTATATGTGTGCGTATATTCTGTGATAAAATTTACTATTAGGTCCACTATATTGTCAAAATTTATTTTGAAAATCTTAAAAATGTTTAGGGCTATTGATGTCAAATAATTTTTAAAAAAAACCCTCAATTTTCATGGTTATGAATTCTTAGGAGATTTGGTCTTCGCTGTAGCATTAACCAATAATTAATATATATGTTTTTAATAACAACAACCATGTCCATGGCAACATGATAATACTTTATTTTTATTAATTATTATTTATTACAAAATACTGTTATTTTTAGTATATTATCCAAGAATTTGTGAAACACATGAAACTATAATAACAAAGAAAATCCTCTTGTTCGTGATCATGGATTCTTTAAAGATATGGTTAGATCTTTGTGCTATACTTAATAATTATATTATATTTTTTTTAAAAAAATAAAAGAATATGTCAATATGATAGTATTTTAATTTTATTGATAGTTATGAGTGATAAAATATTATTATCTTTTTAATATGCTTAAAATTTTAATTTAAAAAGTAATAATATTATCAAATGATTTATTGATCTTTTTTAGATTTTAAAATAAAACTAAAAATAATGTACCCTAATTAATAGTTGTAAATTGTAAAATTATTTTATCTCATGAATTTAATTAATTTATTAATTTTATTTTTAAAAACTAAATATTTTTGAGTTGGGAGACTTTTTTGTTTATATTTAAGAGTCAAGGATATTAATTGTAGTATGTTAAAAGTGTTAAAAAATTCAATGTATTTAAACTAAGATACAGAGTGTGAATTTATTTATTAATAATTTTTTAGTTTCAAAACTTCGTTCAAAATTTAAAAAAAAATAAAAAATTATATATGATTATAAAACCTATCTTAGTTTGTCATTTATGATGATTGAAGAAATTTCCTCAAATGTAGAGAATTGTATTTTAACTCACTAATTCAAAGCATATTACAATCTTCTATTTGTATAAAAAAATTGCATACTTGAAGGAAAGTAATGGTATTTCGCGATACAGTTTGTATGAATATGTGATTGATTTTGGCGAATATGATATATTTGATTGACTGTTATTAGGCGATGTTTACACTTTCAATAAGTTTTCAGTAAGTTTAGAAGGACTTAAAGGTGAAAATTCAAGAGCAATAGGAGTTCCTCGTACCCTGATTGTGGTGAGTTGTCGTATTAGAAACTACAGAAATTTTCAAGTTTCAGTAGACTATAGATACCTGTCACTTATTTTTAAGTCTCTTTGGATTTTGTATGAAATAATTCGCGGCTCTTGAGTCTTTCTTTTTCTCCAGTTTTTCAATGCAAGTTTTTGTTGTCGGTTGTATAAAATTGTCTTCGGATAATCGAAGCTTGTAGCCATTAATCATAACAGTTTATAGAAATAAAAAATCCTTAGTAAATTTTACCTTAGGTTTTTATGACCTGATCATTCTCTTCAGTAGTAAATTCTCATCCAATGGGTACTTTTCTTTGCTCACCCATGAATCTGATAAAAAATAATTCTAGTTTTTTATCATTTTATTTTGTCTGAACTGCAAACCTGCTGGTGAGATTAAATTTGAAAACTATTTTGATATAACTGAGAACTTTATAATGCAGACTAGGAAAAAGAATAATCTGAATGTGATTACCACTTGTTTTCCTTTTCAGAAGTGAAAAACATTGAGATGATCATGTAATCATATAATATGTGATGGGTATTGCGATTAAATTTCAATTAAATAATCTTGATTACTCTATTCGATTAGGGAAACTGGTGTAGTGCACTTATTTTGAAAGAGTTACAAGCATTGACTAACAACTAGACTCACAAGACTGTACTAAACCAGTGAATTTCTAAATTTTGGAACTTGGGGTTGATAATATTGGCTTCTTTCTGTGATTTTCTGCATGAATATTGATCAATAATCATCTTAATACTATTGCTGGAACAACAACCCATCAAGTGTCGCGTTCGAGTTCATAAGTAAACTATACTATTCAATTTTAACTTTATACATTTTAGAGATTGCATAGGGTTCTTGGTGTGTGACATTAATTCACAAACTCTATATCTAATAATACCGAAGACTTTGAATAAAATATGGTAATCATTTAAACAATAAGAATATTATAAATAATTAAATAAAATCAATAGCCGATTCCTATGATCTATTAAATCTCCTACCTAAGATTTGGAAAATATTTAATTGAATTAATTATAAAATTAAATAAAGATGAAAATAATTTGATAACTTATTATTACCAAAAAATAATTTAAATAATTTGGGAAATATTGTAAAGAATTAAATAAAAATCAATAGTTGAATTTTTTTTTATCTTTAGAAGATCTTAACTCGTAACCTAATTGGAGATGTTGTAGTTCCCATCATAATCCTTGATCATTCCATGACTTTCTAGTTTTTCTTTTTAACTTTTTTGCCGATCGTTGTTAGTTGCTATCGGCAGCATTGATGAAGATGGGTGATGGGGTTGTGGCAATCGACACCTCAGGCATCGGTTGAAGGCTACAGTGCTGTAGAATGGCGACGGTGCTTGGTGATGAAATGAGCAAGGGACGTGCATGGTTATTTTGTTGCTATTCTCAAATATTGTTGCCGGCTTCCTCGAATTTTGGTCGGTGAAATCTTACATGTTAGCTTTATGGATGGTGAAGACTATTTTGGCTAAAAACGATAAGCTATTTTTATTAAAAAAAGACCAAATCTATAAGTAGTTCATTTGTATAATGAATTTATGCATATAAAGTTGAGATATAAAATTCTTATTTTAAATATAATACCAATCAATTATCATAGTAATTATTACTAAAGCATTTTTTTTCTCAAGTAAAGGATTCTTATTTAACACTTACAATATCTCAAACATGCAATTACGTTTGGGAAATTTTCTAAACTAGTTATATTTATAAATTAATTTACTAACTTAGCTATTTGTCTAATATTATTATTAATGAGTAATAACAAAATGTTACAAAATTTTGCATATTCATACTTGTGGGTGAATTGTGATAATTCTAAGTATTTGTATTGTGTTAAAAGAGAAAAATCTGAATTTAATCTATTTAATAATTATATCAAGAAATAAAAATTTTAATATAACACAATTATTAAACTGTTAAATGAGTTATAGTCATTTCATATGTTCAATATTTTTTATTTATATTATAATATATTTTTATAATATTTATAGTAATATTTTTTAAATTATTAATTAATTTTATTTTGAACATAACTTTATACCTTTTTAAAAATAGATGAATATATCTATTTTTTAAAAAAATATAAATATTATAAAATAAATTTATTAAA
>CP135551.1:5237895-5253961 GCA_032402905.1 Khaya senegalensis | reverse complement strand
GGAAAAGGAGAAGGAACAATAGCTCCCTGACTGGGAGAATGCGATTGATATATTTAACATAAAATTTGATGCACAGAATGCATCTCCTTCAGAAATTTCTTCTGCCCAGCTACACATCATGTAAGCTTAAGGAAATAATTCTATTTATCAAGAATTTGCAGCACAATATAAAAGGGCATAATTTGTTTAGTAATTAGCATACCTGTGAAAGAAGCTCAGGAATGAATGCTTTCAAATCAACAAGGGAGAGGTCACGTAGTATATCCAACTTATCATCTACATCATAGAAACTCTGACATAGAACTTGTAGTCTCAAATATGAAGAATGACTTAGAGGCTTAATATTGGTGTTTTTCAAACTTCTCTCCACATCTTCTTTAATCACCTGGTAAATTCTGTGTCAGTTTTATAAAACAGAAACCGAAAACAGGGACAAAACAAATTGACTCCTCCTAACTAAATGCAACATCCAATTTTACATCTAATATACATTTGAGTTATGGAAAAGATTAACTGAAACATAAGAGGCACTAACTATTAACTATCAGTTGATTCAGTATAATTTAATTCTATAATGCATAAGCAACTAGTCAAACAGCAACCTTGCTCAGCTAGCTAGTATACCAGTTTTCCCTGAGAAGCACACACGTGACTAAAATTTCCAGTATTCAAGTTGATAAGTACTCTTCAGTTACAAGCCAATAATAAGAATAAAAGAACCAACAATCCCACAACTTCTCAAAAAGAAAATGATAAGAATAAAAAGAAAACAATAGATGCAGCAAGAGAAGACATGTAAAAAGTAGAATGCAGAAATAAAATAAATGAAAGGTACAGTTACCTTGAAACGATCATCAGTCGGCACAAAGGATTTGGCTATTGCCAAAACCTTAGATAAGAGAACTGGAAGCTTATCATTAAAACCATAAACCTTTAGTTCCAGCTTGCCACTGGAGAAAGACACAGAAGTTTCCAACTTGGCAACACTAGCCTGGAGACAACGGATAGTATCATGCAATGACCTTAAATGTCATAAATGCAAATATAACTTGAGTGAAATGAGGAAAAAAAAAAAGTACCAGAATAAAGTAATCAACAAGGAGTTAAATATAGACATGAATATTTAAAAACATGTAAATAAAACTAATAAGAAATTACACTTTCCCTTTCAACGAATGAAATATGTGAAAGAAATGTATCGATGGGTGAGTAGTGGAGGTCTCTCTGTTCATTGTGCTGGCTTGATGAAGCCCAAATTTGGGACAAATAACTAGGCATCTCTAGCCAATTGGTGGACTATTTTTGTGAGGGTGCTTCTCGGTTTCCCTCAATGGGGTGATACATTTAATACTTTTATTTTTTTAAATGTTTACAAAGCCAAAATCCATCAAACTATGTTCACTGAGTTTTAAACTGGGAACTACTACCAGACCCCATAAAATTGATAGTTAAAGAACTTATGGGATATAAATATCACATGTAGGTAGCCCCAAGGGGATTTGATCCCCTAAACTCTTGATTGAATCCAACTGTCTTAACTATTCAACCCAAACCCATCAGATTCCATGTATCCCATCTACTATACCAGTCAACTCGGCAAGATTAATATAAGTGGAGAATAAAGAAAAAGACATCAGACTTAAACAAGTAAAACATCATTCACAATAAAGGTAAGCAACTAACCTGATATATAATTTCATTAAGCTCATCTTTGAGAAGGAGAATAAAAAGTTGCGTCAAAAGACAATTCTTTGCATTATCATATCCTCCCTTCATATTTATGAGAAAATAAGTATTTGCACGAGGAAGTTTAAAAGTATCATCGAGCTTATACCACAATTTGATTAATGGATCATCAAGTATACATGTTGGAGAAGAGACAGTTGCAAGATCATTAGATGTGTTATTTGCATGAATGGAAAAATCAACTGGAATGAACTCATTCTTCGAAGGTAGTTGTAATGAAACATCAATTTCATGTGAATTCCTCCATAATTCCATCAGAGATGGGGAAATATCTTCTTCAGTAAAGAATGACCCAAACCAAGGCTCACATTGAGAATCTGGAAAAGAAAACCAAATTGAAGTGAATATTAGGTCAATCATTTCAATAAAACAAAATAAGAAAGTTTGCATTCAAATGAGGACAAGGGAATGAGAGGTCCCCCAGCAAGAGGTCCCAGCTTGTATAATCAGAAGATACAATGAATGTTTATCAGATATTATTCACAGGTCCTAAAAACAGTTATACGCAATACTATCAACTAATGCAATTAGCAGTTTACTTATTAAATTACCTTGCGACCTTGTTAAGGATTTTGATACTACATCAACCCTCATGTTTTCTGGCGTGAAGAAACCCAGTACATATTTTATCATTTCCTCATCCCAGACCTTGTACACATAGTCTCCATAAATGACATGCTCAGCAGGATAAATGAGTAAATTCTCTGCAATAAAAAAAATTTAGATACAGTTAATTTGACAGATGGGAAAATCCAAACAATATAAGAATTCTTAGGATAAAAATGAATGTTCTAATGTATAAGATTTTCATATTAATTACTCCCCTAAACAAAAGCAATAAAATCCTGGATCTTCTAGGTAAAAATTTACATAGCATATGATAGAATATCCCCAAATTGTATACCGTTGTCCAATAACTACCTGCTATTTTTTTACAGACAGTTACTTGGAAATGTGGTCAACCATTTGTCCCACAAATACTAATCAAAGAGAAGCCAAGTACTGGAGTGGACCAGATGTCAACAAAAGAAAACAGAATCAGCTTGGTTAGTATGTGAATTGCTATACAAAAGCAATCTACAAATTTCTAAGTCTAGAAAACAGCTATACAAAAACAATCAACAAATTTCTGAGGCTCTGTGCAATGTGTACAGAAAACTGAAAGCCCTTTGAAGAGAACTACTTAGCTCAGTACCCCTTCCTTGTTGAGTGGTGAAGAACAGGAACTATCTTGACCATCCTTCAATACAGAGGCCCAAAGAGAATATAAAGGGTAGGCTGCATTAGCTTAAATTTATATGTGTTGCTTCCTTCTTTGTCCTTAAAATGAATGATAAAATCCTCTAAATGTGATTATTCATTATTATCAAATAATTTATACAAATAACTCAACAATTAATATAATGTTATATATAACTTAAAAAACAAATATACAAATTACATTAAATTCATTGATCTATATATGATGTGATAATTGTCTTGATATTGTCATGTTACTTGTCCATAGTTCCCATGCATCCAAATAGTTCCCATGATCTTTGGATACTGCAACTTATTTTAACTTCCTAGAACAATTTAGCCCAGAAAAAGATGTGATTGAGCAAGAAGGATGTTGCAATATGCTGTCTTGCCATTTCTTCCACACAAAACACACCAGTATGGTGGAGAATCAATGTTAATAAATTTCTTAGCATGACTTCTACAATATTAGGACTCTCCCTTCACAAATATTCTGCTGTCTAGGGAGAACATTGGCCTTCCAGACAATCTTTAATTATTTGAAATCCTCAGTAGGACTTTCTCCACAAAATTATAAAACTTGGATTTGCAATCCCAAAGTACTCAAGCTTCTAAATTCAACCATCTTCCTCCATTTCAATTAAACAACCTCATAAGGGCTAAACATTCCTTTCCACTTTAAAATTACTTCTAAAAGTTGAAACTCCTCATTCAATTTAAAGTGGAGGGGCACATAAAGGAATGAATAGAGATACGCATAATAAGCAAGGAAAAATCTCTGACAACAACATAAAAGACATCCAATTATCCTCCCAAATACGAAGAGTCTTCCCATTTTCCCACTTTTGTTGTCCTTATCCAAGGGAAATCTACAAAGCCACTTTCAGGCCTTCCTTTATCTTCATATTCAAACACTATATTCTACAGAAGAAAATGAGTCATTTGCTTTCCAAAACCTACCCAATGACATCCCCTTAAAGACTTATTAATCCACTAAGAAACCCACCACAAATCTTGAATAAGGAGAGAAAATAAAGATAAACGGTCAACAGCATCAATAGTATGAGTCTTCCACTGTTCAGAAGAAAAAGAAGTGATCTAATTACAAAATAGAAGGAAAAAGAAAATTGAAAGGTCAATTGAAATTGCACAAAAGTCTTAATACTCGATTAAAAGATGTATACCTGCATAAAGCAATCATATAATCAAATCAGAAACATTAATCTCAGCGGTAGCACATGAAAAGAGTAGAAACAAGTAGAAAGTCAATAAAGCAAACCTGCAAGTTCTGCAGCATAATCATCTTGAGGTTGCTCTTCTGCAAATCTAAATTCCATGTTTCCAATATCTTGGAGTTCCTTAAATATCCATTCTTGAGGAGAAACTTGATTCAATAATTTTATGTATTGATAAACAAACCCAATGATGTCAAAGATCTGAAAAATTAATGTTTTCAATCCACTTGGTTAATATACATTATATACCAAAGCAGTCAGAGCAACTGCTATGAAGACAGGCAACTAGGCCACACAAAAGAACAAAGCCCTAAGAAACTAGTAAACCCTGAATTGGCCACAGGGAAGCAATAAAGAATTAAGAATCTAATAAGTCCTATGCTTCCTTTCAGCCATGCTAGTCCTCAAGCAATTTAGATGAACACACAACATCTTTACAAATAGCAAAGACATAACTGATCAATCATGCCAAAAATACATCAATGATCATCATCCGGCAAAATTTTTAAGCCAAAATTGTCATCTACAGACCTGAAATTGCAAACTTAACAGAGATCCCTGAGAAATTTTCGGTCAATTTTTGTTCCACGCAACAAAGAGAAGATGCTTCACAAAATGGGAGATGCAGTTAATACCTTTTCCAATCCAGAATCTGTGAGGTGTATGGACACAGAAAAAATATAGGCCATGGAAGATCGGTGCATTCCTTCATTGCCAACACCAGCGGAAACAGAAGTTGCCCACCCTCTACTTTTAAGAAAGGAATGAAAGCTCCCGTTGCCCTCTGAAAAAACAAACAGTATGCTCAGAAGAACAGTTAAAGCTAAAAACACAAGGCTGAAAATATAAGTCGTAAATCTGGGTAGGGAATCCTTGGAAACTAGCAATATGAGGACCGGGATCAGGAAGTTAAGCCATTCATAATGGGTCTGCAGGGAAAGTTAATTTTGTTTTCTATGGTTTCTATTTATGAGTTCTATGCTCAAATGCAAGTTGTCCCCCTAAAGTCCAAACAGAAGAAATTTCCTTGTATGAATTATTGCATTAACAAACAGATCTTCCTTACTATAGACAAATACCAGTTTGATTTAGTAGTTCCCCTCAATAAAAAAGGACACTTTGTGGTAAAAAGAAAGCTAAATGAATATAATCTCTTTTATTTACAATAAGGATAGATATGCAAACAAAGGAAACCCAGCGATCATAAGTAATGATGGCATTGTTTGCAACAGATTCAATGTTCCATTCAACATTCCTTTTTCCTGACATACAGAAACATGTGCACATGCATATAGTTGCTATCTTGAATGCAATATATTTCATACCATGTCCCAGAAGATGGGCTAAATAATCTTCAGATTTTTTCAGATATTCTTGACGAAGACACGGCAGTGTCCATGTTATATCAAGGATATGAACATCTTTAACAGCCTCCAACCTATATACTTTACCAGCTTTCCAAATAGGCCCTTCTACTGCAAACTCTGGTTTTATTTGAGGACCTTTTCTGACATCAGCAAACAACTCCACAACCCAACTCTGAAGTGTATCCAGAGGTTCTGCAGCAAATGCAAGCAATACTATTAGCATCACCTCCATTTAAATGTCAATACCCTCAAATTTCCTACCAAGTCGACAACAATATCCATTATAAAGTTGCTTCTAGGAAACTTGCATCACAAAGCACGTCAACTACCGTTTACTTTTATAAGTGTAGAGGATTCATTTTAAAAATAAATGTGCTTCTGTTTATTCTCAGTTTTTAACTATCTACATCAGTTCAAAGAAGGGGAAACCAAAATCAAATTAAAAAAAATGTGAATCCCAAATAATAACATTGAAGGAATAAGTGCCAACCATTTGTATTAAAATTATTTCTTAAAGATGCTAAGGCTTCATTAGGTATCGAGGTTTGGTGGCTTTCAAGCCACTGCTATTGTGAAATGGAAGCACTTGATTTTGAATATTAACAGCAAAATGTGTAGGCCCCGGTAAAAAGTGAACTTACCAAACACTTTTTCGGCTTTCTTTCAAAGCACAACAGGAGTACCATAGTCCCAAACATAGCTTAAATAAGGAGTCAGAAGGTCACCCATCATCATTTAATTAGTTTGACATTTAGCAAACAGCAAGATGTTGTTCAGTCTACTAGACAGGGAGCAAACAGCAAGATGTTATTCAGTTTACTAGACAGGGAACCCAAATGTCAATTTTTCCACAAGGTCCATGATTCACAAAGCTTGAGAATAAAATATTACAAAACTTATATGCCTTGTAAAGCAGTCAGGCTTCACCTTAAATCATGATACACCTAACTGTAAGTTTCATAAAAGGAATGTACAACATTGGAAAGTAATTGGGTGTGAACCCCAGTTATAAGTGATGGACATGAAATGGAAATATTTCACAATCAGCGTGGAGAGCAAAGCTTTATGATAGAGAAAAGGGGTTGCCACCACTACTCCACAACAGACATCAACAAGCTCAACAGCTCCAACCCTCAACTATAGGTCATCATCATCTCCACAAACCTAATCGCTGACACCACTTCAGCAGTGCCTATCATGCTGCTTGCACCACCATCCTCTCTTTTAATTAGACTGTATATGATTATCATCACCATATTCACCGCTAAACTATCACAATAATACCTCCATCACTGCCGGACCACCACTGCCATGCTATCCCAGCTCCACTTTAGATAGCACTACTACCTTTTCAAACTACATAAAATTCATTATCATTCTTCTATAAACAATATTCGTGCTTCCACAAGAAACTTTGTGAAATTCAGTTCAGCTTACTGCAATTCCTAATGCCAATTCCATTCCTTCTAAGCATGAGCGGCACATTGTATAACATATAATATATAGATAGCAAAGTAAAACAGTACCTCCTCCTATGACAACTAGCTTCATTAGTCCACCATAGTAATAGTCCCTGTAAAATTTCAAAATTTGTTCCCGCAAGTTGATTCCTTTCTCCATAGCATCAACCAGGCTCTTTTTGTTTCCTTACATGAGACCAAATAGATACTTCATATAAACAGTTAAATATATTGTCCAACAAATGAAATCAAAGTAGATGTGAGCTTACCCCAAAAGAATTTGTTAAAAGGGTGACCAGTTTGTGATGTATGGCACTGAAGTTGTTGAAGGCGGCAAGCATCGCTTTGCAAAGCCTGGTTGAATTCTATCTCACCAAAACGAGAAAAAAATAATAATAATCTGTCATCCATATTGATTCACATTATGGTATAACAATCAGCAATAAACAATATTCTCATGACAGCTATGCAATAAGAATTATACAGTGGACATAGTTATTAACTGTGATTTTTTTAACTATAAAAAGGAACAATACCATTAGGTCAGAATAACACCTACCAGAATCTACAGCAAGTACCTCACGCTCCATGGCTTCCATTTTCACAAGGGGAGAAATGAAAAACTGTGAAAATCTGACAAGGCAAAAAGACAACCAACATAAACATCTAACCAATCCCCTAATCCATGATGGCAGTACAAGATAACTATCATTTAAAGGATTAATTTTTAAGAAGATATATATGACTTTGGTTGACACAACTTAAATATTTGGAAGTATGGGATCAGAAATCATGCCATTGGCACCACCTGCTACAAATTGCAACAAACACCCTGCCATCGACAATATTCACTGGAAAAGACATTAATGACACTGACAATGATAAATATAAGCAATAATGTAAGGATAAACACAGGTATCAGTAAAATATGAATGATGATCATGATGTAGTGGAAAGAATGAAACAGTGAACCAAAACATAAAATTTTTCATAAAACTTTTAAAACCCCAGGTTTGCTAAAAGAATAGCAACTCCTCTTGTTCACATAAACTTGTACTTGTATCATTAATATTGCATGTTTTAAGCTGGCTTCATATGGAATGGAACCCAAGGACTGATTATCAAAATTACATGCAGAAAAGAATCAGCATTTACCTCATCAAAGCACCCTCAAGAAACTCTCGTTTGACTTCAAAATGGTAACAGGTACGCTCAGTGTCAGTGTATGCATTTGAAGAACCTCCATGCTTGGACAAGTAACTATCATACTAGCACAAAATAGAGTCAAGCTGGTTGGCCCAATTATAATCACCTTACAACACACAAATCAACATCATGCTTAAATGAACAGGACATGACAGTAGCTGAGGCATGCATCAAATTCTAGAACAAAAATATATAATGAGTAAAAGATTCAATGAAAATGAAAAAAAAAAAAAAAAAGTATTTAGAACAAGAAGCTATTAGACACAAATATTTTAAATACTGTTAAATTTTATTTTCCCTTTAGTAGCATCATATCGCCATTCTAAATAACTATTTTCATGAAACTGATTTCATTTCCTTTCTTTTGTCTTTACAAAATATGCTAAAGAAAATAACATAAGCAGACAGACCTCATTTTCATCAGGAAATTCAGTACTCCCCATGAAAAGCATGTGTTCTGCAAATCATAAAACAATCTCTCAATAAACTCATAAAATGGCACTTGAATTATAAAGCATCAATTGAATAAAAATGACCTAACCTAGAAAATGAGCAAGTCCTTGTGCCTCAACAGGGTCACAGAAACTTCCCATTCCTACACACATTGCTGCAGCTGCCTGCGATTATTAAAACGAAAGATTCCAATCACTAGACCGAATATATTTCAAAATCTAGAAATTGAAGTATATAGAAAGTTAACCTTCTTAGTTTGCGAAGAAATGCCCTTTCCTTTCAATTCCTTTTCGTTATCATTGCTTTCATCTTCCTCTTCCTCTTCCTCATCCTCTTCTTCTTCGTCATCCTCTCCTTCATCAACAGATTCCTCCTCAGGTTCTTCGTCTTCGGTGTTTTCTAGGGTTTTACCGTCATTAGAGTAAATCTCAGGATCGTGAACAAGCAAAGCACGTAGACCATTCTCCAGCTCTAACACTCGATACAGTCTCCTGTCGTTTGGCGATTTTATCACAACATCGTCCGACGACCAAATGCAACGATTCCCTCCCATCGTTTTTCCTCACCTTAGTTCAGACAACACGACACAGTGACTGCTACCATTCAAGTTTCCACGTGACAGAGGGTTTTGATTTTGTGGCCTAATCACCCAAAGCTTCACTCTGACAATTTTGTGTTTTTCTTTGTTTTTTCCCTCTCCTAAATAGCCCATTTTTAAAGTCCAAACTTGTGTTTAGATCAATCCAAAAGTTTAAACATAATTTTGGCTCAATACAAGAGTTAAATTTAATTTTGACTAAACAAACATGTTTATGGACCAAAATACTCCTAATATACAATTTTTTTTCTCATTTCAATTTGCAAAGTTCTAACACCTACACATTTCGTCAACATTCTCGACAAAATATTGAAAATTTTGATATTTTATAATGTATTTTGATAAAATATCAAAAGATTTTTTTATAACAAATTTGAAATTTATTTAATATTTTTCAAATGTTTTAATTTTCAAATTCTTCAATAATACATTGTACTCCAAGTTTTTTTTGTATGTAATGATTGCTTATGTGTGATCATTTGAGTACAGGACTCTTCTTTCAATTTTAAGATGAAAAGTGTGATCGAACCAGCAAACTTTTTCCCTGCAAATATATGAGATTGGCGTGTATGTTAATCAACAGTAGCAAAACATTTTTGCTACATTGTAAAAGTAAAATTTCAAAACCAGAATAAGAAAGCAATAGAAGATCAATATGATAATTTTCCACTCTTTTAAGTTCTTGTCAAAAAATCCTAGGACGTAAAATTGTTTTGGATAATGTAATTGCCAACCTAGATTGAGAGGGGGGGGGAAGGGAAAGGAAATTCCCAAATTTTAGAGGCACTGGTAGCATCCAGACCAATCATATATACCAAGAATCTACAAGGGAAAACAAATATGTGTCAATAGAGAAATAGTTTTGTTGATAACCATAGGTACTACATCATATCAAAACTATGAATTTGTTGTCAAGAATAGGCTTTAATTCATACTGAAAGCGAAATGTATCACCAAGATGATATGGCTGTTGCACTACCATTGTCGAGAATCCACCTTCGAGCTCTTGTATGAGTATTGCTCTTACCACCATTGGGTCCTTTTCTGACCATCGGATCCTTCTCTGAGTAAATGCACGCAAATGTAGTTAAACATTGTTAATTTGGTTTACAGCAATAACTAGAAAGTCTTTTCTCTGCAACTATGAGGATGAGAGAGGTAAACAATAACAAGATAGTATATTCTGAAAAATGAAAGTAAAGCACACTTTATTCATGAACAGAACAACTTATATGAATACAAGAAATCCTAGAAAATTTGCAGTAAAAAATAAAACCACTAAATCTACAAAGTATGTGCAACTAATCTCTTAGAATTAAAAACCCATTTACTAACTAAATACTAAAAAAATAGTAAATGACATAATAATGTTTTGACTAAGTAATTTCTGCAGTAATTCTAACACTCCCCCTCACTATAGAAATTGGATATCCTCAACATGTCTCTAAACAACTCAAATTTTCCTGAAGCAAGTGGTTTCGTGAACAAGTCTGCAAGTTGCTCATTTGTGCTACAATAATCAATCTTGATGCTTCTTTGTGCAACTAAATCTCTTATGAAATGATATCGGGTCTCTATATGTCTTGTGCGACTGTGATACACAGGATTTTTTGTCAAAGCAATTGTAAACTAATTGTCACAATAAATAATTGTTGCTTCAGCTTGATTTTGCTTCATGTCTTCTAAAATTCTTTGCAACCAAATTGCTTCACAAGCCGCAAAAGTCACTGCCATATACTTTGCTTCTGATAATGACAATGCAGTTGATAATTGCTTCTTTGAACTCCATGAAATAACTCCAAACCCAAGATTAAAGACATAACCTGTAGTACTCCTTCGATCATCAATTGATCCTGCCCAATCATTATCTGAGAAACTGCAAAGTTTAAAATTATGACTGGTGCAGTACCAAAGACCATAAGAACATGTTCCTTTTAAGTATCTCAACACCCTTTTTCCAACCCCAAAATGAAGTTTGCTGGGACTCTGCATAAACCTTAATAAAATACTTATCAGGTCGACTATTAGTAAGATAAAGTAAACTTCCTATCATACTTTGATAGAGATTAACATCTACTTTTTCTTCCTCGTCATTCAAAGTGAATTTTTTATTGCAATTCATAGGAATTTTAACTGGGTTGTAATCTTGCATTTTGAATTTAAAAAAAAGGTCCTTAATATACTTCTTTTAAAAAACAAAAATTTCTGCACCACATTGTTTTATTTCTAGCCCCAAAAAATAACTCATGAGACCCACATCAGTCATATCAAACTCCAGAATTATTATGCTTTTAAATTCATCAATCAAAGCTACATTATTATTGGTATAAATTAGATCATCCACATAGAGACAAACAATCAATACCTCAGTAGCCCCTTTTGCTTTAACATACAAAGTTGGCTCATCTGCACTTCTAAGAAACCCATGCTTGTTTAAATGCCCATCAATCTTCTCATACCAGGTCCTTGGTGCTTGTTTCAACCCGTAGAGCGCCTTTTTTAGTCAATACACCTTCTTTTCTTGACTTAAAATTTTATTCCCAGCCGGTTGTTGTACATATACTTCTTCTTTCAAGACACCATTGAGAAAGGCTTATTTAACATCAAATTGAAAAACATTCCAATTATAATGACCAGCTATTGTTAAAACTGTTCATATAATGTCAAACCTTACCACTGGAGCAAATGTCTCCTCAAAATCTATGCCTTTACGCTGCATGTACCCACATGCATCTAGCCTTGCTTTATATTTCTAAATTGAACCATCAGCTTAGAACTTAACTCTGTAAATCCACTTGAGTCCTACAGTTTCCTTGTCCACAGGTAAGTCCACTAGCTCCCATGTCTTATTTTTCTCCAAAGTTTTAATTTCTTCATCCATGGCATCACACCATTCATTGCTCATCACAGCAACTTCAAAGAAATTTGGTTCTTGAATTTGTGTAAATTGACATCTTTCTTCGGTTACTAACATGGAAGGGTGTGTCTTTAGTTTTAATTTTTCAGTTTGTAATCAGGTTACCATAGGATGAATGCACTAAGTTATAGTAAAATTTAGTGAATTATTTTGTATAGTATTTAGGGCTAATAGTGTTTCAGGTGATTGAATTTGTGAGGAGGTTGGTTGCGTTACCTCAAATGGGGGGGTTTCATTGTCCACATCCTCATTCTCCTCCAAAGTTACACTTGGAAAAAATTGTTGCTTGTCCCAATTCCATGCATTTTTTTCATCAAAAGTAACATCACAACTAATTATTAATTTTTTTGTGCAAGGATCATAAAAACGATAACCTTTAGTTTGAATACTATATCTAACAAAAATGCATTTTAAGTTATTATCATCAAACTTACTTTTTTTTTTAAAAGGAATATGAACATATGAAATGCATCCAAAGACTCTAAAATGGGTTACCTTTGGCTTCCATCTATACCATGCCTCAAATGAAATTTGTTGATGTAATGCTGGTGTGGGACTTTGATTTAGTATGTAAGTTGTTGTATGAACTGCTTCAGCCCAAAAACAATTTGGAAGATTCTTCACCTTAAGCATACTTTTTGCCACCTCAACTAGACTTCTATTCTTCCTCTCCGCTACCCCATTTTATTGAGGAGTGTATCTGTTGGTTAATTGTCTCTAAATTCCAAATTTTGTGCAAAAGTTGTCAAACTCTTAAGATACAAACTCTTCACCACGGCTTGTCTGCAAAGTCTTAATGAGTATCCACTTTACTTTTCAACATAAATCTTGAAATTCTTGAAAATGGATAGCACACTCGACTTTTGTTTGGCAAAATACACCCAAGTCATTCTGTTAAAATCATCAACAAAAATAACAAAATAATTATTGTTATTTAAGGAAGGAGTTTTCATAGGCCTGCAAACATCGGCATGTACCAATTTAATAGGTTTCGATGCTCTCCAAGCACGTCCATTCAGAAAGGCATCTCGATGTTGTTTCCTTAATGTGTAACTTTTACATACATCATTTATATATTCAACCAAAGGCAAGCCATCAACCATACCTTGGTTAGCTAGCATTTTCAAGCTTGTAAAATTTAAATGCTCATGTCTCTAATGCCATAACCAACTATCATTCGCTTGAGAGGCTGTAAGTGCTTAAGTTTCACTACCCATTGATAAAGAAAAGATGTTGTTTTTAGCCATAGGAACCTAGAACACCATGTGTTGTTTGGTTTTATCAACATAAACGGTGCATGAAAGGTCCTCAAAAACAAGTGAGTAGCCTTCCTTCAAGAATTGTCCTACACTAAGTAAGTTTGAGTCCAATTCGGGCACATACAAGACATTTTTGATGCAACTCATTTCAGATAATTTAACCCCCACAACTCCTTTGCCTTCTGCTTTGCAAATTGTACCATCACGCATCTTTACGCTTGTCTTAACCGATCGATCTAAACTGATAAAAGCCTTCAAATTCGCTGTCATGTGATTACTGCAACCATTATCCATATACCAAGCATGTGGAACACATGTGTTAGCTATAAAACATACAAAAAAATAGATTTTCAGATTTATCCTTCCCTTTCTCCATAGTAAATTTCGCATGTTTCTCTTTCAATCTACAAAACTTTTCAATATGACCAAATTTCTTACAATAATAGCATTGAATCTTACTGTTCTGAGTCTTATTACCGTCATCAACATTTTTATAATGCTGGTTGTGGCTACTTGCATATCCATGGCTTTTGTTGCTTCGGGGAAATTGGCCTTCAACTTCTTTCTTTGTGTGTGACTTAGCCGCATGACTGCTAGCATTGAGTTTAGACAGCTATAATTTTGTATGAAATGTATTCTCCACAGTGCTCTCATCATATCTTTTATACCTGTCTTCATGTGATTGTAAAGACCCTAAAAAGTCATCAACAATTAACATACTTAAGTCTTTTGACTTTTCTATAGCAGCCACAACTGACTCATATTTTTTGGACAAACTTCTCAGTATTTTTTCAACAACTTTTTGATCAGACATTTGCTCTCCATACTTGCGAATTTGACTTACAACTTTCATTAAATTACAGAAATAATTTTGCATAGAATCCCCTTCTTTTATAGACAAACTCTCAAATTGCCTACGAAGTGTTTGGAGTTTAATAGGTTGCACCTTAGAAGTACCTTGATAACCTTTTTAAAATGCATCCCATGATTCTTTGGACTTTGTTGCTGCCGTAATTCGTGAAAAAAGGCTATCATTAATATTTGTTGAATGAAAAAAAAGAGTTTTAGCATCTTTCTTTTGAAAGTCCTTGAGAACATCAACAGTCACTCCAACTTCAATATAGCTCTTCTTCACAAATTCCCACAAGTCTTGGAAAATAAATAAAGTCTTCATCTTGGTACTCCAAATATCATAACTTTGCCGTTTGAACAGTGAAATTGTAGTTATTATTGGATTTCCATTGTGGTTGTTTGCCATGACTCTTATACTAGTTGTTAATCTAGTTTACAGCAATAATTAGAAAGTCTTCTCTCTGCAACTGTAAGAATGAGAGAGGTAAACAATAACAAGATAGTATATTCTAAAAAATGAAAGCTGAACACACTTTATTCATGAACAGAACAATGTTTTAACTAAGTAATTTCTGCAGTAATTCTAAAAAACACTATACCCATAAAATTTATAGTAAAAAATAGACTCACTAAATTCATTAAACATGTGCAACTAATCTCCTAGAATAAAAGACCCATTTACTAACTAAATACTTGAAAAATAGTAAATGACATAACAACATTTTAATTAAGTAATTTCTACAGTAATTCTAACAAACACTATACCAAACATTGTGTTGTGGCCTTCAACATGAAATCCCCATCCACCATCTTTATTTTGTTATGTGCATATTGCATTAATTAATGAGAAATTGATGTGGGAAAATAGTTTAAATCTTAATCAGGAAAAGTTATATTTAAAATGATAATCATGCATTAAACTTGTATGTGATGACAGTATAAGTAAAGAAGCATCTCTTTGCGATAGCTCAACTAAAAATATAGCATTGAGATATCCTGTAATATACAGACTCAAGACTTATCAATTTTACTCGAACAAATAAAAGTGTGAAAATCTAAGTCCATTTTATTTTATGTTACACCCAATATAAAGAAAAATTTTAATCCCATTTTTGTTTGTTTTTGGCTCATGTATATATCTTAGCCCCCTCGCGTGTGTGTATGTATGTGTGTATGTATGTATGCAGGCATGTATGGATAAGGTTTAGTTGTCAAAACTAGAAATTAAGAGAAAATTTAGAAGCTTTGGGAAGAGAGAATAAAGAAAAGAAAAAGGAGGAGAGAAAGAGAGAAAGGAAAAAAGAAAAATAAAAAAAAAAAAAAGAAAGAGAAAAGGAAGTAGGAAAAAGAAAAAATATGAGAGAGATAAGAAATTTAGGATTAAGGAAGAGAATTTTAAAGTAATACTTATTTTATTTTATTTAAAAAAAATATTTATATTTAGTGTAAAAATTGTTGAAAATAAAATAAAATACGTGAATTTTATTTTGACACTTTAAAAGTTAAGTTTACAATTGTTTTAAATTTTTGAACTTCATATCAATAAGTTTTCGATTGAATTTGATAGTTTAATTAAAAAAAAATTTCAAAGTTATTTAAAATTAGATAAAAATCTGTAAAATTTTATTAAAGAAAATAAAAATTTTAAATATTATATTTTATTTTATAAATTAGGAGGTTTATTTGTAAATAATTAAAAATTTTAGATCGTAATAAAATTTTTTATAATTTAAT
>CP135551.1:5211841-5232795 GCA_032402905.1 Khaya senegalensis | reverse complement strand
ACAAACTGAGTGAAGGCTGTTTGTGCGAAGTTCAAATAAAAAAAATCTATAATCAAATAATATTAAATTGATTTTTTTATTCTTAATCAAATTATTTCATATTCAAATTAGAACATCAGAAATTAAATTACTATTCTTTAAAGGTCAAAAGTATGTAATTTAGAAGCTAAATTGAACAAAAAAAAATTATAATTATATGTGGTTCATTAGTTTAGCAATTGGCTCAATTATTTAGAACTATCCTAGTTTAATATTCATGTATAATATTTACACTAAATACCACGCTACAGTTACCATATAAATATTCAAAATTAGAAATGCAGATCTTATAATAAGGAACCATAAAAAAAAAACAAACCCCTTTGGCTTATGCATATATATACCCAGCTAAGTTTCAGAGTCTAATTCAACCCAAATGTTTCCCTAGTTATCTCTAGGCGATGGAGCTCCAGTTTCTTTTCACTCTTGCTGCTTTCTTGCTCTTCCTCGTCTTCATTTTAAAACTAGCATACAGATCACCAAACCCTAGTCAGAAATTGATCCCAGGGCCATGGAAACTCCCTATTATTGGAAACTTGCACCAGATGATAGCATTACAACCCCACCGTGCTCTCAGAGAATTGGCAAAGAAACATGGACCCTTGATGAAACTTCAAATGGGAGAAATATTAACGGTTGTAATCTCTTCTTCTGAATTGGCGAAAGAAGTGATGAAAACACATGATCTTGTCTTTGCTCAGAGGCCAGAATTTCTGGCTTCCAAGATTTTGTACGAGAAAGCTGGCATGCCCATTGCCCTGGCTCCGTACGGTGAATATTGGAGGCAGATGCGAAGACTTTGCCTATTGGAGCTGCTAAGTAACAAGAGAGTTCGGTCATTTTCGCGTATTCGGGAAGACGAGACATCAAAATTCATTGAATCAATTTGTTCTTCTGCAAATTCACCAATTAATATCTCTAAAGCGGTTTCCTCATTTATGTGTACAGTGACTTGCAGAGAGGCATTCGGCAACCGATTCAAAGACCGAGATGAGTTTGTATCACTCACTGAAAAAATTTCTAAACTTTCAGGTGGTTTTGCTTTGGCTGAAGGGTTTCCTTCTCTGAACTTTCTTCATGTTATTACCGGATTGAAAGCTAAATTACTGAAAGTTCATGGTGAAGCTGACAAAATCCTGGACAACCTCGTCAACGAGCATAGAGATAGCAGGACGATGACATCAGAAAATAGTGCATCTGGCGAGGATGATTTAGTTGATGTCCTCTTAAGAGTTCAGAAAACCGAAAGCTTAGGATTTCCCATTACTACCAACAGCATTAAATCTGTGATTTGGGTTAGTATTTCTTCACAGAAATCATCCATTACAAATCGTATACGTGAACTTCAATTCAGTTTTTAATTTTTGTTTTTGCTTTCCAGAACATATTTGCTGGGGGGACAGAATCTTCGTCCACAACGATAATATGGGCTATGTCAGAGTTGATGAAAAACCCTAGAGTTATGGCGAAGGCTCAGACTGAGTTAAGAGGAGCAGTAAAGAGAAAGAGTACAATCCATGAGGAAGACATCCGGGAATTAAATTACTTGAAATTAATCATTAAAGAAACACTGAGGTTACATCCGCCAAATCCTCTTTTACTTCCAAGAGAAAGTAGAGAGTCATGCGAGATAAAAGGTTATGAAATTCCTGCGAAAACTAAAGTTATAGTCAATATTTGGGCAATGGGAAGAAATCCTGAATATTGGAAAGAAGCCGAGAGTTTTATACCAGAGCGGTTCAGCGATGGTTCAGTCGATTTCAAAGGAAATGATTTTCAATATATTCCATTTGGAGCAGGAAGGAGGATATGTCCAGGCGTAGCATTTGCTTTAGCTAACATAGAGCTTCCCCTTGCTCAGCTTCTGTATAATTTCAATTGGAAACTTCCTGGTGGAATTGCACCACAGGATCTCGACATGAGTGAATCTTTTGGATCGATTGTTTCGAGAAAAAATGACTTGTGCTTAATTGCCACTCCTTATTCTCCGCCGGATCATCGCTGAAGATAAGTTTTGTTTTATATGTGCTCTCTGCATATTACGTAAATCGAAGAATAAAGCACGCCAAAATTTACACAAACCTTGAAATCTTATTGCAAGATCCAGGGTTCTCTTTAAGAAAGCTATGCGCCATAATATTTGGCGGCTTAATGGGATAACTGTTGGAAATTTGTTGGGTTTACGTATTAATTGTATATTGTAAGCTGTTTACATTTGAGTATTGTCGTTAACCTATTACAAAGTGATCAATTAATCAAATTAATTGGGTTATTAAGATACATTTTTATATTGGTAGGACTTCAATGAGTAGTATCCGTACGATATATTTTATTTTATTTTTATAATGGGCCACAATAAAGCAAAATCATTAAAAGATAGACTCTTTCTGCTTTTTTTTAGATCTAATTAGTAAGGAAAAATACAGTTTTGTACAAAAGCTAACTTTGGACGTGGAAGGCCAAGAACTACGAATTGTTTTCTTTATCTTCAATGGATCTAGATATGCTTCCATATATAGGTTTGTTTCTCGATAATTTAACAAGAATACGATTTTATTAAGCTTTTGTTTTTTTATTATTATTTTTATTTTTTATGGTTCTATCAAGTGGTATCAGAGCTTTCTATGTTAAATTATCTAAAAAATTATTGCAACAATTGTTAGATTGTTTAGGAAACTGTTGCAATAAAATTTCAATATGTGATTGTAATTTTTCATAGTTACATATTTTTAGTGGACTCTTGCTTTTGTTTGGGCCTCTATATTTTTCACATCATCTTCTTCAACAATATCTCTTCCTGGGTGTAGAACACGTTTCTATTCAGTGGATTCAGCTAGCATAAGGTTTGAGAGAGGTGCAGATTCGGTGATATAAAGTTAAACCAATCAAGCCCAAAATAAAAGGATATGGATTAAACACTGTTGCCCAAAGCAAAAGGATATCGATTAAACAATATTAAGTCCATAACAAATGGATATAGATTAAACAATATTAAACTCAAAGCAAATGAACCTGGATTAAAAAATATTAAGCCCATAAAAAATAAAAATGCATGGATAACAAAAGTGCACATGATATTATCTTCCAAACTTAATCTTGATGTAATAAAGACTATACAATATGAGAAACAGTTAAGTGAGCCCTTAAGAGATACTAAGCATAAATTTAAAATTTAGTCTTTGGACAAAAATCACAAATTAAAATTTTCCCTTAAAACAAGAATAATAATTATTGATAATAAAATCTTATCTATTATCTTTTGGGCCGACATATTATATAACTGGAAAAATGCTAAGAATTTTTTGAGCCAAATAGTGGATAAATTCTTTAGATTAAAAATGGTTGAAACGAGCACCATTCTTGGTAAGTTTGTTTCAATTTAGTGTAAAGGTAATGGGAATATAAAGGAGTACATTATGGAAATGTCTAATCTTGTTACTAGATTAAGGACATTAAAGTTAAAATTATCATATGACATTCTTGTGCATTTCATCTTGATTTCTCTTCCTATACAATTCAATCATTTTTAAGATAAGTTATAATACTCAAAAGGAGAAATGGCTCTTAATGTGCTCATTGACTAACGTGTAGAGGAGAAAGAGAGATTAAAGCAAGAGAAGATATAAAGTGCTCACTTAGCAATTATTTCTCATGCCAATGCTTCAAATAAGAAAAAGAAAAGGAATAGTAAGGGTAAAACTATAAAATCTAGGACCTCATGATTTAATGTGCAACAAAAAATAGGATAAAGAGTTCACATATTTCTTTTACAAGAAAACTGGTCACATGAAGAATTAAGTGCATTAAGTGCTTTGAAAAGGAAGGTAGCTTTTTAAGTTTGTTTGTTTTAAAGTTAATTTAGCTTTAATACCATCTTGGTGGATAGATATGACATAACTATTCATAATAGTACCATTATGTAAAGTTATCTAAAGAGTTGAGTGACAAGTGATGTTGAAAAATTCATCTATGTGAGCAATAACAATAAAGTTCTTATTAAGGCAATTTGATCACTTAGATTGCAATTGGAAACTAGTCTTTTTTAAATTTGGATGAGACTTATTATGTGCTGTCATTTAGATGGAATTTAATTTTTGTTTCTCTTTTGGACAAACTTGGCTATTCTTGTTTTTTTGGAAATAAAAAATTTAATCTTTTTTAATATTCAAAAGTTATTGATACTGGTTCTTTAATTGATAATCTATATAAAATATATTTTTATGCCTCACACATACATGAAACTTTACATATACACAATTATGGTAGAAAACAAAAATTAATGAATAAGAATTCTTTTATGTTATGACACAAATGTTTGGGATATATTTTTAAAGAAACAATTCAAAAGCTTGTGTTAAAATGAAATGAATTCTTAATTTTCTTGATTTTTTAAATTATGAAATTTGCGTTGAATGCATCAAGGGAAAATAAATAAATATTAAGAAAGTAAATGCCAATAGGAGTTGGAGTTCTTATGGTTTCTTGGAATGGCCAACAATATTTTATTATTTCAATAAACACTATTTTCGTTATAAATATTTATACTTGATTTATGAAAAGTTTTTACTAGATGTTTTCAAGACTTATAAAACTAAAGTTGAAAATTAACTTAATACAAAAATTAAAATTGTTAAATTTGACCATGGTGATGAATACCATAGTAGAGTTGGTGAACAACATCCAAGGCCTTTTGTGAGATGCTTATAAGATTGTGGCATTGTTCCTCACTATACCATGTTAGAAATACCAAGTCAAAATAGTGTAATTGAAAGATGTAATAACACCTTAAAGGATATAGCTAGGAGTATGATAAGTCATTCTTCTTTACTAAAATTGCTTTGGAAGGAAGCCTTAAAGACCGTAGTGTAATCCTTAACTAAAGTTTAAGCAAGGTGGTGGCTAAAACCTTGTATGAATTGTGGACTAGCAACAAGCCTAGTCTTAGACATTTCCACATTAGGGCTATCTAGCCAAAACGAGGCCATATAATCTTAATTAGAGAAAGTTGAACTTAAGAACAATTAGCTTTAATTTTGTTAGATACTTAGAGAGATCAAAAATCAAAAGAATTTAAAATTTTTGATCACTTTGCTAAATCCTTTTTCAATACAAGAAGGGCAAAATTTATTGAAGATGTTGAGCATTATGGAAGCCACCTACTTAGGAACATTGTCTTTGAAAAGGAATATATTAGAATTCCTATAATTGCAATTAAAAATAATTAAGTGCTTGCACCTGTCATTTTGCAAAATGTAAATACAATTATTCAAAATAGTTTTAAGTTACTTTTAGTTATTGTAGAGGAACAAGCTCTAATTCATGTGAAAGAACCATAACGACCTTAAATAAAAGTGCTGTTGTGTAGATCTATTAGGGAGAGAAAATCAGTAATTTTGAACGATTGTGTCATGTATTTTCAAGGTTTGGTATAAGGCTGAAAGAAGATGTAATATCTTTTAATCAAGTTAAGAAAAGTGTAATACTTTTTAAGATGAATAGAATTCATGAACGATGAGATGAAATCTATGAAAGATAATGATATTTGGTATCTTATTAAAAGTTCGAAAAGTATAAAATCGATTATTTGCAAATGGATTTATAAAACTAAGTGGGATTGAAATAATAAGATCAAAAGATTAAAGAATGTCTTGTTGCCAAGGGTTTTGCTTAAAAGGAAGGCATAAAAGGAAGGCATTGATTATAAGGAGACTTTCTTTCTAATTTCATCAAAAAATTCTTTTAAATCATCATAGCACTAGTAGCTCATTATGATTTAAGTTTATACCATATGGATGTATGTTAGAATATGTTGTATAATGTGGTGCAACACCACAATCAGTTATGCAAGAAATTCATTAACAATGACAGTAAGTAATACAGCTGTAAAGGTAACAAAAAATGATAGAGATGAAGGCCATGCATTAAATATTACAAAAATCAGAAAGGGCATAGTACTAAGTTAACAAGCTTTGTCTTTATTTATTTTCCTTCTTTATAAATATAACTAGGTTATATACTCATTTTGAGTATAAAAACAATTTAAAATCTCAGCTTGAAAACAATCAAAAGGAGAAAATTTTCATTCTTATCATTTGTGGTTGTCTTGAATATTCTGCATTTCAAATTTGGTATCACAACAAGATTAATCATGGACAACACTGCCTCACTCCTAAGTTTTACTTCAAGCATAACAAACACCATGGCAGCTCTTGCTTAAAGGCAAATTATAAGCCTTACTTTTATTGTTTTTGGCAAACATGAAAGGTAAAACTATCTAATCTGGAAAGCTTAGGTTCACCTTATAATTAAAGGAAATGATCTATAAAACTTCATTAATGGCTTCAAACTAACATCCTTTAGACCTATCACTTCATTGATGATGAAACACAAGCTCAAGTGATCATTGAAAATCAAGCATTCATCCACTAATGAAAACAAGACCAATTCCTCCTCAATTAGTTACTTTTCACTATAAGTTTGTCTGGTCAACTCAAACTAGTGGTATATTAGCTCAAGAACCCTGGGAAGTTATAGGAAAAAATGTTTTCATCTTAATCACACACAAGGATTCTATAATTAAAGAATTAGATTCAAACAAGCAAAAAAAGAGTTATGTCAATCAATGAATACTACAGTAAGATAAAAAGTGTTGCTGATGCTTTAACTATAGTAGAAAGCCAATGACAGATGAAAAACTAATTGAGTTTGCAAGCTTAGGCCAAGAATTTGATCTAGTTGTAGTAAACATCACCTTTAAAATGGTAACCTTGACATTCAAAGATGCTTATGCATAGTTGTTTTTCTTTGAAAGTAGACTTAAACATAACAATAATACTGTTGGCTTTAATGTAAAAGTTAACGTTATTTCTCGAACCTCCAACAATAATGAGAACAAAAAGGAAGTAAGAGAAGAGGTTAGAACTTCTCAGGTAACAAAGGAATGATGGAACAAGCTATATGAGAAGATAAAAACTTGCTAGGAAGATAAAGTACTCTAAAAGTGATATGTCAAATTTGTAACAAGGCTAGACACTAGGCAATCTCATGTTGGCATAAATTCAGTTTTGACTTTGAGGAAAAAGAAAGTAATTAAGCAGGTCAAAACTCTGCCTTTGTGACCACACAAAAAGAGGATACTAAAGTAAGATGGTACTTGAACTTAGAAGCTATAAGTTATGCCACCAATTATCTCAACAACATGTCCATTAAGTTTGAATACAAAGGTAACGAGACTCTAATCATCGAAAATTATTATAATTTGCATATTAAATATATTGGTTATTGTTTTCTGCCTACTATAACCAAACGTAGTAAACCACTCACACTTAAAAACACATTTCATGTTCCACAAATTACCAAAAATTTATTAAGTGTATCAAAACTTATATCTGACAATGATTTAATCATTAAATTTTGTGATGATTTTTGCCTTGTAAAGGATAAGAGACAAAGAACTTTGGTGGAAGAAGTGGCTAAAGGTAGATTGTATCTCTTTAAAAAACATGAAAAAATTGAGAGTTATTTAGCTATCAAAGTGAGTGAGTCTTTGGAGTCTTTAAAATTACTTGTGTACATGTCAATATCGTGGAATAATTTACCTAAGAATAGGTCATGCAATATGGTGCAATACTGGAATTAATTATGTAGGAATTCATTAGCAATGATAGCAAGCAATGTAGCTATAAAGGCAACAAAAAATGTCATGCCTTGACCCTGGGTAATTGACACGTGACAATTGATACGTATTTTTAAGTTACATCCCATTTAATTAAAATGTACCCCAAGAATATACAAGACAAAAATAAAAATTTAAAATATATAAAATATACACAAATTATAATACATAACTAATAATATCCAAAAGTAGGTCTAAATAAAAATTCAAATCAACTATGTATATATATATTTTAATACCTCAATAAGTTTACACAATGTGGAGGTCCATAATTTGAAATTTATATATATTAAAATACAAATTTTCTCTTATAACGGTAACTAGATATAACAAGACAAATCTCCAGTGGACTTTGAGAATCAACTTGAGTCGAGTATCTGAATTGTAGGATTATCAATCTCTTCAATACTCAGCTGCCCAGGGGGTCAAAATCTATTTAATTACCTGAAAAAGTTAATAAAAAATGAGTATACGACTATCATTAGTGAATGAATAATCATAATACTCATCTTCCTATTTAAAGTAAGTTGGGTGCATAACATAAAAATATTCAAATAGATAAATATACAACAATCGAGGACAAGACAACTATATAGTTTACTAAATAATTTAGTTAAAGATTATATCAATTTATCACAGTCAAATCAATACAAAATACACTTAAGGAGTGCATCAACATCCATTTACCACTCATACCTCACTCAGCTTCTACTCACATATGCGTCTCAAAGGCCATCATAAGCTACACGCTGTACTTACAAAAACGTCCACAATATATATATATATATATATATATAAAAATTTTATATAGGAGGAAGGCATTATGAAAGTTCGCTCACTTTTTTGGGGTGGTGGTTCGCTCACTTTTTTGGGGTGGTGGTTCACTCTCTTGTTGATTCTCTTATGAAAGCGGACTCTTATTTTTACTCTCCAAGCACTTTATAACTAGTTAAATAAATCATCTATTTTAGGCAGATGATATTTATTCTTGATGGTCACTTTATTCAACTGTCTATAATCAATATACAACCTTAAAGTACCATTTTTCTTTTTAATAAATAGTATCGGCGCACTTTATGGCGACACACTAGGTCGTATGAATCCTTTATCAACTAGATCTTGTAGCTGTATTTTTAATTTCTTAAGCTCTATAGGCACCATTCGGCATGGGGGTATGAAAATAGGGGAGCTACTTAGTACAAGATTAATACAAAAGTTAAATTTTTGAAGAGGTAGTAAGTCAGGTAATTCTTCTGAAAATATATCAGGGAACTTCCTAACAACTGGGACATTCTTCAACTGCACTCCTCCAATTGAAGTATCAATTACATTCCTTAAACATTGTCTTTCTAAACAATCTCTAGCCTAATGGTGTATATACAACTAACTCAGGTTTTAAAGGTGTGCGATTTTTGTCAGCATGCTATGCAAATGTAGTGCTAATGAAAGATCAGTTAAACTTAGAGTCAATGAATATATAAACATGCTGACCAAATATAGTTACTGTACCTATTACCACTTCTGGATTTGCTTAAGCCTACTCTTGATTCAATGCAAACACCCTCATTTGAACTCGAGAATGATCTCTCTGAATACCTTGGTTAATTGATGTGCTTCCCATACCCGATCTGCGGTTCATAATAACTGACCGCTGGTGTTGAGGAAAACCCAAACTTGGGTTCTGAGTTGCTTGGTTAGTTGGCCCTGGAGTTTCCAAATGCAGAAAATTCCTTTTAATATGTTCTATTTGCCTACAATTATGACACATCCATGGCATTAGACAAGGACCACTATGATACTGTCGACAAGTTAGACACTGTTTATCTCTAGAGGTAGATTGAATGTTTTGAGTAAACTTAGAAAATGATGAACTCCCTCTAGATGCCCGCTATTCTTAAGGAGAAAAAAGTGATGTTACCCTTAGGCTTGGGGTAGAACTAAGATTACTAGTTGACTTACTACTGCAACTCTTTTTTGAAGATTGTCCTACTACAACACTGAGATCCTTTCTTTTTTAAAATGTGCTGTGAGACTTTCTTTCTCCAATCAATTTTTTTGCCCGTAATGCTAATTGTATGACTTCATTATAACTCTATGTCCTAGTTATTGGCAGTATTTCCTTAATTTCTAAATTCAGTCCTTGTTCAAATTTGGCACATAAATTCTCTTTAGTAGCAAACTCAGGTGCAAATTTTGCCAATTCTCTTAATTAAGCTTTAAACTCTATCACTGACTTTTCCATCTGTTTCAATGCTAGAAATTCCTATTTCATCTGGTTGCAATGGAAATGGGTGAATTTCATACTCCTAAACTCTCGAATAAAATTTGCCCAAAGTAATTGGGTAGCATATCTACTTTTTACATTTGACCACTATGTAGCAGCACTATCTACTAGTAGTCGAGTTACTACCTTTAATTTTTCATCATCTTCTAATTTCATATTATCCAAATCTTGTTATAACTTCCTTAACCATTTACCTGTCTCAAGAACTCCTGTGGTACCCGTAAAAGAAGTACTCTTAAGCTATCTAGTTTCTTTTATTAATTTTGAAAGTTTTTGCATAGGCCTGAATTATTTTTGTTGGAGCAGTAGAGGCTACTGGTACAATTGGAGCGGTAAGTGGTGCCTCAAAAGGATAACCAGAAGAAAATTGCATAGGCTGAACTTGTGTATGGGTTTGAGCTTAAGCATGAGCCTGGGTATTCCTAAAAGCCATAAACACATTTCGAACTTCAGGAGTGAAAAAAAAAATGGCATGCCAGCCCTTGGCTGCTAGACTGAGGGTTGGGGATCCAATGGTGCATGCTCCTCTGATTGAGGAAAAGCGTGAGATGAAGCCTCTTGTTCATCTTTATGTACAAAGTTTCTATGAGGTCTACCCCTACCTTTCTCGGATCGTGGTGGCATTTGTTACAAAAATAAAAGTTTATGAGCTCGTATACCTAATTACTATAATTTGATGATACAAAAATTTGACTCAATTTCATTGGTCCACTAGAAATCTTAAGAAATGTAAAAATATGAAAATCCATATAAAACAATCAAAATCAACATAAAACTAGGCTTTGATACCAATAAAATTCTCATGCCTTAATCCTAGGTACTCGATACGTGATAATTGCCGCGTATTTTTAAGTTACATTCCATTTAATTGAAACGCATCTCAAGAATATATAAAGTAAAAAAAAAAATTTAAAACATGTAAAATGCACATAAATTATAATACATAACTAATAATATCCAAAAATAGGTCTAAATAAAAATTCAAATCACACACACACACACACACACACACACACACATTAAGATCTTAATAAGTTTACACAGTGTGAAGGTTTATAATTCGAAATTTATATATATAAAAATACAAATTTTCTCATATAACGATAACTAGATATAACAAGATAAATCTTCAATTGACACTGAGAATTAGCTTGAGTCGAGTATCTGAACTGTAGTAAGATCAATGTCTTCAATATTTAGTTGCTTAGGAGGTTAAAATCTATCTAGTTATTTGAAAAAGTTAATAAATAATGAGTACATAACTATACTCAGTGAATGAATAATTATAATACTCATCTTCCTATTTAAAGTAAGTTAGGTACATAACGTAAAAATATTCAAATTGATAAATATATAATAATCGAGGATAAGATAACTATATAGTTTATTAAATAATTTAGTTTAAGACTGTATCAATTTATCATAGTCAAATCAATATAAAATACACTGAAGGAACACACCAACATACATTTACCATTCCTACTTCACTTAACTTCTATTCACTTATGCGCTTCAAAGGCCACTATAAGTTATACGCTATAATTCTAGAAACATCTATTATACATACATACATACATACATACATATTATTTCTATTAATGGTCTTATTATATATATATATATATTTTATTTTTTTAAAGGAAGGAGGCATTATGAAAGTTCACTCACCTTTTTTGAGTGATAATTCATTCTCTTGTCTATTCTCTCGTGAAAGCAGACTCTTGTTTTTACTCTCCAAGTATATATGTGATATAAATGATTTTGCATTATTTATATGAAACTTGAAACTTTAAACTTTAACGATATGCTTGTGTTATGAGTAATGCATGCATTATGAACATTGTTGTATTATGTCGACAATTTTTTGAAACTTATACCCCAAAATAAAATTTTGTACTAAATTAATATGCCAAATAAAACCTAAAATTTTTTCCTTAATGCTAACTACTCAACTCATGACATATATTTAACGTTGACTTTTAAATTTAACTATTTAATAACAAGCATTTATCATGAAGTAAATATGTAAACCAACCATCTATATGCACATATTGAAAAATTCACTACACATTCATTTAAACTCTAATTCAAGTAATTCTAATGGCAATATAAAGTTTCATAAGTCTAATTTATATAAAAAATAAGAAACCTTCAGATATCATACCCAATCAATACAGTTAATTAAAAATGTTCAAGTTTATTAACATAAATTTTTAGATTTCAATACCTCACTTCAAAAATTCATAACAAATTTATTATAACTCCAAATCAAGTGAAACCAATGGCAAATTAAAATTTTATGAGTCTAGTATCTGAAAAAATGAGAGATTTTTAGAAATCATGCACAATCATTACAGTTAAATAAAAAGGTTGAAAACTGTTAGATAAATAGTAACTACTAGTTTTTATCACGTTACTTTAAAAATTAATAACAAATTCATTTTAAGTCCGAATCAAATGAAACCAATAGAAAATTAAAATTTCATGAGTTTATTTCCTAAATCAAAAATAAAATTTTCAAAATCTAGTTTTTGTTGTTTTGGATTAATGAATGAAGACACTACAGTCACTAAACCAATACTTAACTTCATTTTACAACTCATTCACAACACATAGTTTAAATACAAATTTTTAACCCATAAATCACAAATTTATCTTTATATTTCTAACAGTAAGAATAATAAGTTATATTTTAAGATTTAAGTCTCTTACCTAAATTAACAAACAAATTCTTTTACTCTCATCTTCTTCCTCCTTCCTTCTTTTTTTTTTTTTTTTTTTTTCTTTTCTTCTTCTTCTTCTTCCCATCAGCCCAAGAATCCCCTAAAATAATTTTAACCTAACTTTTTCTCTTTTTATATACCAAACTTAATATCAATTAAACCCCCACTCTAATATTTATTTACAAACATTACTAATAACTACCATACTTTACCATTTAAACCCAACACATTTGGACAAACAACTACTCCTCTAAATAAAATCAAAAATCATAAGCCTAAGTTACCAAACCTATTAAATAAGCCCACATTATAAAATATCCATACTCAAATAAATACATAATTAAATAAATAAAATAAATAAATATTTTATACTGACAATAATTTATTATAATTATATTATAAAATATTTTCTATAAATTTTAAATTTATGACGACGTTCTAATACGTGCAGATGCACATGCATGAAATGTAGTTTTTACAAAATAATTATTTCTCTCATAAATTTAGAGAGTGATTTTACAAAAAATAACAGAGATAAATACCATGCACTGAATACTATGAATATCAGAGATGATATAATACTAGGTTAACAAACTTTATCTTTATTTATTTTCCTTTTTTGTAAACGTAGCTAGGTTGCATGCTCATTTTGAATATAAATACAATTGTAGAATCTCAGTTTGAAAGCAATCAAA
This sequence comes from Khaya senegalensis, assembly GCA_032402905.1. Lineage (NCBI taxonomy): Eukaryota > Viridiplantae > Streptophyta > Magnoliopsida > Sapindales > Meliaceae > Khaya > Khaya senegalensis. Next base: position 5,219,379 of record CP135551.1, on the reverse strand, counting down.
AACACATAAAAACTTTTGATTCTTATCATTTGTGGTTGTTTTGAATACTTTATATTTCAAACCATGTAAAGATTGCATTTGTCAATTGTGATATTAAAGAAACTATATATGACATAATCAAAGAATTTTAAATCAAAAAATCAAAACATTTATTGTGTAAATTGAAGAAATTTATCTATAGTTAAAGCAAGCATCTAGTCAATGGTATCAAAAATATGATTTAATTACCTCTTTTGGTTTGTTGAAAATACTATTAGTTAATGCATTTAACACAAAATTAATGGGAGCAAATTTATTTTCTTGGTTTTATATATTGATGATATTATGTTGGCAAGCAGCGATATATGCTTATTGCATGAGACTAAGAGATTTCTTTCAATGAATTTTGAAATGAATGATCATAGGAATGTATATTTTGTGTTGGGCAAATGGATCCATCATGATCGCACAAATGGTATACTTGACTTATCATAAAAGGCATATATCGATAAAGTGTTTAGTAGATTTAGCATAGAAAATTGTGCGCGAGGAGATAATTTTATTGTTAAAGGTGATAAATTTAGTTTGTTTTTGTAACACTCCCTTCCTTTCATTTCTATTCATGTGGCATATAGTACATTGAAATTGTCGAAAAGGTAAAAATTAATACTTTCTTATAGTGAAGTGAAGTTTTTATTTGTCTAAAAAATTTATGAAAAGTAACTACATAAATAGTAACAACTAAAATAACATTATTTTTTTTTCTTTAAAGAATTGTTATGCATTTTAATAAAAATAATATTTCAGAGTACACAGAAAGAAAATTACATAATAATGGACTAAACCTCAAATATATGATGCCCCATCAAGAAATCATTGCCTTGACTGCACTCTCCGGAACTGTTATAACCGTATCATATTTACCTGAAAATAATAATCTCACAAAGGGGTGAGTACACAACATTACTCAGTAAGATAATACAATACTTAAATAAAGGAAGGAGCGTGTTACCTAAATCTTTACTTATCTTGGCCTTTTCATACAATCCCACACACATAGTTAAATGCATGTCAATATATCAATGTATATGTACAGACAAGCCTATGCTTAATAATGTACACAAGATATCATGTCATATCATCCAGAACTCTAAGCACTATCTCAGCTATGAATTCTGTATAAACAATCTCAATCAGAGTAATACTCCTCATAACATACCACACCACAAATTATACAGATTCAAACAATATGCATTCTAAATGAATAACTTCCTCACATGTACTCGTTTAATTTCTTTTTTTATTCTTATCACAAATACCTACATGACCATATAAAATCAATACATTAATATACATATATATATCAACTAAATGTCTCAGCCACATAAGGAGGAGCTGATCGAAAACCAGTATGACCATACCATTTCAACCACACACTTGGTTTATGATGACCATACTATCCTAGGCACACAATCAATATCCACCTAAGATAGAAATATCTCAAGCATCTATATATATACAAGCGAGGATATTAGTAAGAACGATAAAACTTTTTCTCTATATCCTTTCCACTCTCGGAAAGTTAGTACTAGTAATTCTTAGCATTTACAGGTGATCGTTCATACTTAGAGATATCATGAACTATAGCTGTTACTCTAGCCCGCAAGGCCATTTAGAGGACAGTTGTGGATTCAACCTACCCCTCAGGGTGCCACAGTCTTATTATCATATCTCAATTATAAGCTGGCTTACAAACTCAACTGAGTGCGTGAGAACATACATATCTGATCCTCATATCCCAATTATCTCAATACTAATTCATTACCATTCTATTTTATCACACACTCACATTATCTCTTTATTCTTACTATATCAAGACAACCTGACAGTTATATCATAATCATAAATACATGTCTACCATTCCTTATCCCATACTAGGGATTCTTTCACCTACATAAATTATAACTATATCACTATAGAGACACATATCAATCCAATCCTAGTCGTCTGTTAAGGTACATTGCTAATAAGAAACGTAAACTCATAACATAGTTCCTATACCATCATATCCTTACCGTATTCTTAACTACACGTATAAACGTGTAGACTAATATATCGAATGACCTGCAATACACCAAATGTGCCTTTTCAACAATATCCTTAGGTATCTCACATGATCTTTAATCTATTATGGACTCACACATATTCTTTTCGTTTCATAAGCATACTAGTGGGTTAAACTTAATTCTATATACTTGAAGTGAGGCGACCGATATATTGTCTAATCCATTATCTTATTTAAATCCTAATTCTCCTTTTTTCAAGCTGATGCTAGCTCTCTTTTTCTACAAGGTTAAGTTCTCTCTTAAAGAATTGGAACTTGTCAAGGTGTAATCAAACTTCAACCATTTCTGTAATTCACAATCATAATAAAATTGGATTGTGACAGTAATTAAGGGTAATCCTAGACCCTCCTCTATATATGAAAACCGGAATACAAAGGGAGGTCACAAATAGCTGTATGAATAGTATTTTTTATAGAAATTCGATAATGATTCGCCTATACATATAAGCTATCCTACCTGCACAAGAAAACCAAGACAGTCCCAATACCAAATGAAACACAGCGTGTTACTACCTCATCACTATTCATACAAATACAAGCAACTTTTAGCAGATAGAGGTATTCTACCATGCAGTTTGAATCTAGTAGGCACACGAATTCATTTCCTTATAGATAAGTCATAATTAAGTAAATTATGAATCGTAGTCATGATATCCACCGTACACTTCAATATCTGTATATAATGGTCATTTGCCCACTCCGGGTTCCTCAGACCAATATGATAAATAGTTCTACCATGGGTTGCACGTACCCAAAGACGCTATGGAGAACAGCCGTTTCTTACCATGGGTTCAACATACCCCAAAGGGTATCACAGTCTTATTATCAATCTGGAGCTGCTGTGGGTTCAACATACCCCGAAGGGCATGACAGTCTTATTATAATAATACTGCTCTGTCCTGAGCGGCTTTACTAGTGTAACGAAAAAACTACTGATCCATAATTATCCTAACTATACCAGTTATCCACACAGATTTATTCTTAGTCGACTTAATCATGACAAAATGACCATTTTATCTACATTAATCAAAGGGCAAATTAATAATTTCATAATAGGCAATATAATTATCTATGAAACACATTTATTAGCCCTTATCTTCTAAAAAGACTTCGTATGCATAGATTTATCGTAAGGCTAACAGTACTAAATCATGAAAACATATTCTACTTTGGCATATAAATACACCATAACACAATCAAGATAAGACACAGAAATATATTATAATCCAAACACATGGATACACTATATCGCTATTAATACAAATTCACAGAAATATATTTTAATCGATTATCATATATTGCGTTATTACACGCAATTCTAACATGTCATCACAAGTCAAATTATACTCATTACCTTACTACGGCACAATAATTATAACACACTAACATATACACAGATGTCCATCCGGACAGTATTGCAAAACATCAAGTGCAACATCTGCTCAATCATTCAATCACACAGACATAATTATATACGTATATACAAGCGTACCTACCATATAAATAGATATATACAAACATGGGACATACAATGCTATATAGATATTTTAAAATACCTAATATAGCATTGCAGGTCGATGGTGATGGTATTACGCTTATAACTATATATATATATTTTTAAAACACGGATACTAACACTTCTAATTGCACAATCATGCCCATTCCCCGTCAATAGAACTTTTCTATAATTTAAACCATTGTTATGATATACATTCACACAATTATAAATATTATAAATATTAAAATCTATTTTTTCACAATTTAAATATCATATTATCTTAACTCCAAGCACCTAGTGCCTACGCGAATGACGAAAAATTATCCCAGAGAGGATATACACGTTCGAAATGCTCCTCCGTACATTACGGGTATTTTTTTTCGAAAAACGTGTCAGTTACTATTCTAAGTACTATTTATAAGTACTATTTAACCCATAAAATTTTGGTTTTCGTTTCACGAACGGAACATACCATCGTGATCCTTACGATGTCAGGATATTATCCATGGTATCCATATGCCACAAAACACAAATTTAGTCATTTAAAATCACTAAACATCCTAAATTTTTAGATTTCAAGATACCTGCTTTGGACTCTCGAATCATCATCGAAATACAATCCAAATTGAGATCTAAATATACCGTATCGAAGTACGAGTGTTGGAGAGCACACTGATCGGTTCAGATTCCACCGGAGCTGCACTAATCATCAAAAATCTTGCCGGAAAGATAGCTTGCCAATCAGCCATCCTTCGTAGGAATCCGGTGGCGAAATGCCGGATCTGAGCACACCACCGTGAAGAGGGCAGCGAGATGCATCGGCGATGTCGGTCAACTTACCGTGCACTGCCATGAATCGACGGTCAAAGTTCACGCCAGCGAGGCTTTAGGCGACGCGTGAGGGTGTGTGGCGACGGCGATGGTGGCGGGGTTTGCGGCATTGCACTCGCGATGGCCCGGCTATCCTCCATTCGCTGGTGGTGAGGTGATCGGAGTTTCAACGACGAAAGTCGCTGTTCACTGGAGAGAGAGACGTGGGGAATAGAGAGAGAAAAGGGAGGAAAAAAGTGAAGTTGGGTTGTCGGATTTTTCGACCCCGTCCCAATTATATAGTCGTGCATGCACGACGAGAAATTATAACTTTTCACTTCAGTCGTCAAATTTTTGATACCGGTAATGAAATACTGTATTTTTTGCTCATACAGTAAACTATCCCGAATATCAGCCAACTCTCTCTCTTATCAAAACTCTTGAAAATATTGAAATACAATTCTATGATAAGATTCTAAGAGTATATGATTTTCAAGATGTTATAGTTTTAATGTCTCAAGAATGATATTGGGAGAAAGGCAATAAACAAGATTACTTATGCATTAATAGTAAAGAGTCTCATGTATGCTCAAGTGTGTATGTGTCCAGATATTGCCTATATAGTTGGAATCCTTAGCAAATATTTAAGTGATCTTGGTCTGGATCATTGGAAAGCAACAAAATAATTTATGCGATATTTAAAGTGAACTATAGATTATATGGTTACATATCAGAAATTTGTCATTTAAAAATCATAAGGTATTATGATCTTGACTTTGTTGGTTGTCTTGATAGTAGAAGATCCACTTTAGGCTATGTTTTCATTTTAGTTGGAGGAGCTGTGCCATGGAAAAGTGTCAAATAGACATTTATAGCATTTTCCACCATGGAAGCATAGTTCATTACTTGCTATGATGCATCAAATCATGGAATATGTTTATGAAATTTTATCACAGGACTGAAAATTATGACAGTTTTGAAAAATCATTGAAAATTAATTGTGATAATAAAACTACTAAATTGTATTCCAATAACAACATAAACTCGTCAAAATCAAAGCATATTAACATTAAGTTTCTTTTTGTTAAAGAGAGATTTTAGAGTTTTAAGTATCTATTAAAAATATTAGTACAAATCTCATGATTATGGATATGCTCACAAAATGCTTACTACCTAAAATATTTCATGAACATGTAACTAGTATGGGTGTGATTTATTTTGATAATGTGCTTGTATAGTGGGAGATTGTTTATTGATGTTCTATCATACTTGACATATTTTATTGATAAATTAAAGTTTGTTTATTTATTTTCTTTGAAATTCTAAAATAAAGTCATATCTTTCAATTGTTATTATGTATAAAGTTCTGAAAATATATTATTAAACTTACATTAGATTGTAATGTAGGATTAGTTAGAAATTGACATGATAAGAGATTACACTACATATAATTTTCATGCTACACAACCATATTTGATCTATGTTGTTGATTATATTAATTTTTGTGACTATTGATGGGTCTTGTTACGAAAAAGAGTGATAAATGCTGCTTTGATCCTATATTAATATTATTGATGGACTAAATTGGTTAAAAATAATACTCAATAAACATGATAAAAGTTGGGTTCATAAAATTTTACAACATACAATTATTTATAGATATATGTGACCCAAAAAAGAGATTGTTAGAAATTTATTAGGTTTATGTATTAATCGTATATTACAAACCATTTATATTTAAGTTATGTTGATAAGCATTACAAAGTAATCAATTAATTAAATTAATTGGGCTATTAAGACACATATTTATATTCGTAAGAATTTTAATTTTTTAAACCCGTTATATTTTATTTTATTATTATAATGGGTCATAATAAAATAAGATTATTACAATATACAAGGGTAAGGTCCTCAATTGAAAAGATATATTGTTTATGCTTTTTCACATCCCATTAGTGATAAAAAAAAATATAATTTTATGTAGAAGTTAATTTTAGATGCAAAAGACCAAGACGTACAAATCATTTTCTTTATTTTCAATAGATTTAGGTATGCTTCCCTTCATAAATTTAGTTTTTGATAATTTAACAAGAATATGATTCCATCAAATTTTTATTTTTATTTTTATTTTTTGTGTTTTTTATGGTTCTATCAATAATTGCTGTATGTCTCTTGATTGATGTTAACGGTTGAAAATGTACAGACAAAAGTTTCAGTTGAAACCTATTAACATTACTACACATATGCCATAACCAATAATTTTTTCTTTTTTTTTTTATGTGTTTTTTTATGTTCTATATGACTGAAAATGTACGATGAGTAGTTTCAATTAAAATCCAATTTAACATTACTATCTACAAGCCATAACCAATGACACAACTTGAATTCTTTCACACAAAAATTGAAATTAATTGTTTGGTTCAAAATTTTAAATTTTGGCTTTTTCCTTTTAATTTAAAGAATTTATCAAAATTTTTTAATTATTTTTTTGGTTACTTTTTCTGCTAATTACTAACGGTAACAAACTCTTTTTAATTGAATATAATCTTTTAAAATTTTATTTGTGCTCTTTTGTTACTAGTAATTAATAAAAAAAATACCAATTCTTAGATAATTAAATCTTGATAGTTGATAATTTTAAAAGAATACACATGTTCACTTGAATGCACATATGTAAGATTTAAAGCAATCTTAATTCTGTGCTACAAAAATACCAACATTATTATGTAGAATTTTAATGCATGTTTGAATTTTAAAATCCAACAATATCAACATAAACACAATTATTCACAAAAAGGTTTTGGCTTTAGTATGTATTGAAAACTTGACAAAGCTGTACAAAAATACCAATCACATATGTACCTTTTTTTTTTTTTTAAAAAATTAACCATATTTTCCCACTAATTGACAATTTTATTAAGCAAGAAGAAATTCAAACAGACAATTTCGCTAGTCTAGGGTGGTACTGAAGAGGATACTATTTATGTATAATTATAAAAATATTTTAAAAATATTTATATTTAAAATTTAAAATTTAAAATTTTTAAGATTTATAATCTTATATTAAATTATAAAAAATTTTATTACGATCTAAAATTTTTAATTATTTACAAATAAACCTCCTAA
>CP135551.1:5174287-5211341 GCA_032402905.1 Khaya senegalensis | reverse complement strand
ACTAAGAATACAAATTCTCATGCAATCTCTAAATTTATATTATTATCGTATATTTATATAATTTATATTTTTTACTTTCAAAATTATATAAGATATACAGTAATATATAACACTGTCAAATTAGTTTATATGATAAATTTATATAAAAATTTGTATCTATAATGTTACTTATGAAAATATATATTGTCTTCTTCACAATTCAAATTTTGACACGCATCATCTTCACTCCTTGGTTCTTAATTTCTCACAATTATAATTATTATCGATTTAGTGTTGAATTATTTTTATTAGGAGTTGTATGGTGTATGTTTGAATAAATTTGTGAAAACTAAAGTGCATGCAAAGAAGCCTTACACGGTTTTGTTCCGTTGACGAGGAGAATGTGAGAAAATAACATGTTGTAGTTATATAATATTTATTATAAGTGTTTGTATTCTGAGAACGGGCACAACAAAAAGTTTTCTATGTATTTATTGCTCTAACAAATGCTCAATGGGACTCCAAGGATTCCTTGTTAAAATATGCTTATTTCTTGAAATCAAAATAGACCAACATATTATGATAAGAAAAAATTTTAAATAAAATAATTTTATTATATTAATATAGATGACGTAATAAAACTATTTAATTAATGAAAAAAAAATTTATTTATTAGTAATAGATAAAAAAAATTAAAAATATATTTTATAAATTTCTCTCACTGCATTAATTAAAAGTAAGGTATATTTTTATTTATTACTAATGAATGAATTTTTTTTATTGATTAAATAATTTTATTATATTATTTATATTGACGTGCAGAACTATTTTACTTAAATCTTTTTTTTTACCATAATAATCTCAAAATTTAAAGTACACGTTATTTTGCTGATTTTAGCCATTAAAATAAAATTGTTGAGATCATTACATCGTTAATTTCTAAAAAAGTTGGATCAATACAATTTTTAACTATTTTGATATCTAATATTTTTGTAAATATTATTTTTGTGTTTACTAAGACCTTCTTTATAATATATCAATATTGGTTAGTCCAAATATTTATACTCATCTAATTAATATAAGTATATTATAGTCTTTATCTAATATTTAGATATAATAACTTTTAAAATATAACTATTTTAAGATAGACGAATGAGATGTTAAATATTAGTAAAAAAAAAAGTTAATAAATTTTATTAAAAATTGATATTATTAAAATAATTTTTAATTTTATATTAAAAATTAAATAAAATGATCGCAATTTCAAGTAAAAATCTTAAAACTTTAGCCAACTTAGGAAGATGCTTCTTGGCTAGCCTTTACTTTTTGCACAATGGAATACTTTTCTTTTCAAGGCAGGGATAACAAAAGCCAAACTGAGATTTGAAGCAAGCACCATTTCTAATTTTAAATCTCTAATAAAAAAAGAAAAATTGTAGTTAAAGGACATTGACATTGCTCCCAACCTTCATTGCTCCATCTACCTTCCTTGGCCAATGCCAACAACAGTTAAGGTTCTATCTATTTTCTTTTTAAATTGTTCTCTTCACTCTTTATGAATAAATTACCTGGGAGTTTATTTATTTTTAATTATTTTTGAAATAAGTTTTGATTATTTAATATTATTATTTTTTTAATATATTTATTGTTTTTATTATGCAATAAAATTTTTTCTTAATAAAAATAAATAAAAATCTAGGTGCATAGAAAAAAGACTATTCTTAGTAAAAATTTCAAATAGAACATAATAAATTAGTAGGACAAACTAATTAATAAGGAGATAAAATATTATAAATTAATGATAAATAAAAAAATAAAAAAATAAATTAAATAAAAAATAATTAAAGAAACTTAATTTATTTTTTTAATTTATCACTTTACATGATTTTCTTTTATGTTATTAATTAATTATATTATATTATCTCAACAGATCTCAACTGGTAGGACGGCCCGCGGGATTTGGGTAGTCAAGCAACCGATACGGACAAAGAAAGTGACACTCTCCCGTGTTGACTACGGATACCAATCGTGCATTAAATTATATATATAGAAATTGGGTTGAATTTTAATAAATTTAAAAATTTAAGCTTAGAATGTCTAAATTTTTAAATAAATATTATTTAAAAGGATAATATTATTTTAATTTAATTCAAATTATAAATTTATCTTCTAAATATAATCTTAATTTATGAATAATATTAAAAAAATTATGTAAAATTAATAAAAATAAATATTATGAATTTTGAGAATTTACAGAGAGAGTATTAATTATGACAGTTCTACTACGTCAGTATTGTTGAGGTACTGAGACTATTTAATAAATGAGATGAGAGAAATGATTTCATTGATTGTAAGTAAAAAAAGTTAACACAGAAATTCATATATTTCTCTAACTATATTGATTGTATGGTAGGTTATTCTGTTGATTATTTTTTATCTATAATTAATAAAATTATTTATCTCATCTTATTCATTAGACGGTCTCACTATCTCAGAAATATTAACGTCATAAGATTGTCAAACTTAAAATTCACTCGAATTTATATCTTGAATATTATTTTAATAAATTAAAATCTTAAAAATTTACTTTTATTTGATTTTGTCCACCAAGAGAAATTGAAAGCTTAGAAATTGGGACTGAGTCCATGGTACATGTCAACTTTCGATTCGTTCATCTACCGCGGACCGGAAATTACCACTTCGTATGATTCTTCCTTCTTTCTTTAGCTTTTCTTCGTAGCTCGCGTCATTTGGATCTGCTCTCTCTCTCCTCCTTTGTCTCATTTCAATGAAACGAGATAACCACGGTCATCGACCCTGTAAAGAAACGTTTCTATTTCTCCTCTGTTTCTACTGTCTTTCAACTTAACCACATGATTCTGCTCTCAGATCAGCTCCGGTTTTCGCACTAGCTCTCTCCTCTCCTCTCCTCTCCTCTGTTTCCAATGTCTCCAGTTTAACAAATCTGTATATATAGTACCAAAATAAATTTTAAAAAATTATAATTAAAAGCATTGAATTGGATTTTAGTTTGTTTTATTGTGAGATCTAATCAGATGGCGAGGATTAGATCATCATCATCATCATCTAGTAAATGGAGATACTGTAATCCGGCGTATTATCTGAAGAGACCGAAGCGTTTGGCTTTGCTTTTCATCGTCTTTGTTTCTGTTACTTTGGTCTTTTGGGATCGCCAGACTCTTGTTAGAGAACACGAGGTGCTTTATTTACTCCATTATTTTTGGGTTAAAATTTATGAAATTTGTGTTTTTTATTGTTCATCTGCGCTTTGTTTGGTTATTGAGCATGCATGATGTTGTTATTTGGTTAATGGCATTGGAATAGGAAAGTTGTTTTTGGAAAATGTTGTAAAGATTCTGTTTTTGGATTTTCTAGTACTTTTTGTAGACCGAGATTCTGTTATCGAGGAAAAAAAATTGACATTCATTGCACTAAATTCGGGAACTATAGTCTTTATAGTTATTGTAGACAACGTAGAGAATCTGAACCGTTAATTGATATGATCTCAGCATGGATCCATGTTTATAGTCTTTATAGTTATTGTAGATTATGTAGAGAATCTGAGCCGTTCATTGCTATGATCTCAGTATGGATCCATGTTGCTTCCGCCAAATGAACTGTTCTAATTCCATTACCGCATGAATGGGGATTCTTCTATCACAGGGATTTATACTCCAAAAAATAAGCTAACAACTAGGAAAAAATGTGCACTAATCAGCTGAAGCTGGTAAAATAGTAAATGAATTTGGTAAATAATTGTGGGATGATTTAGGGCAAAAGAGAAAATCATTGCAGGCGTGGTAAGTCTTAGTGGAATTCAAGGGCAAGAGTGACATGAAGTATTATAAAAGCAGGTTGTTATTCCTTTTTGGTTTAAACTACCTCTGGAACTTGGTCATGCTAGAATCCATCTTTGAGCCTTTATGTAAAAGAATTGGGCAGGAATAGAACTGTTAGCTTAGATGCTATTGAAGATTTATATTGGAACTTGAAATTCAAGGCAACTGGATTACCTTTGAAGAGTTCGGTAATATTTTATATTGTTAAAAAAGATAGTGAAAAATAAAAAGGAGAAGAACTTTTAATAGAAAGTTTTCAAGCAATGCCTATTGGAACTAGAAAAATACTGATAGGCAAATTGAGTGTATTCAATAATAGACAAATTATGTTTTGGGAAATTATTGGTGTATCATCAAGATAACTACTTAACTAACTTGCCTTTCAGTTATTAAGGAAGATAAAGATTGTGCATCTACATCAAGCATAATCACTTCCAACAGGAAATTTACAACTTGAATAATTTTAGAACAGAAAGATTAAAGCTAGGACAAACTGAGCAACAGGGAATGTTCTTTAAAATTCCTTGGACTGCAAATGGGGTACTTGATGCCTTTATAACCTATCTAATTTGTTCCTCCCCTAACTTCACTAAATATTACCACCATTGTTTGGCATTCACTGATAATTACTCAAGTAAAGAAAAAGAGTTAAAGATAAAAGCTAGGAGAAACTGAGTACTTGAAAATTGTTCTTTAAAGTATCAACCTTAATCTGCAAATAGCATGCTTAGGCATAAATTGATTTGTTTCTCTCTGCACCTTCATTGTACATTACCGCCATTTTTTAGCACAAACCGGTAAAATAATCAATTAAAGAAAGCAACAAAGTCATTATATCGCATGGTCAATGAGATTGATGGATTTAGACGAGGCTTGGAAGGAAACATAATGATCAAGAGTAGAAAAGAGAGTGAGCGATAGAATGAGAAACCTTTTTTCATTTTTTCCCTTTCTTCCCTTTCTCTCCCTGTCCCATATTTAATATTATGTTTATGAGAACATAGTTACTTAGCGCACTACTGAGTTACCTAATGCTCAATAAATGACAATTATGTGCATGTTCATCAACCTTTCTGCAAGTTCTTTGACCAGCATTCTGAAGCATATACATTTAGAAAATTGTTTTATTCATGTGTGAGTATTATCTTTGTAGGTGGATATGTATAATATTATTGATAAATTATTTTTTAATTTTTTTTTCAATTAACTTCTTTCTTAATTGCAGGTTGAACTTTCCAAACTGAATGAAGAAGTTGCCCGATTGCAAAATATGGTAGGATTAGTTGGTCCTTTGATTATTGAGCAACTCAGCATTCTTGTCCTTGTTCTCTCTCTATCTGTCCCTTTTTTTTTTTTTTTAAAGTGTGGTGGGGGGTTGGGGGAGGTTTGGGGGGTTAGGGCTTTGTTGGCTGTGGCTGTGGTTGGGGTTTGGGGGTTGGTTGTTTGCTATAGGCCTAAGCTTGTATTATTATTTGTGATTAGCTCTAGGTGATTTTCTCTATCGACATGAAACCAACCTACTTTTCCACCAGTTATGGCTCTGGTATTAGTTTTGCTTAGGCATATTATCTAAGTAGAAATAATACTATTGTTATGAGCCCAGATTTCTAATATACTTACAGAAATTTACCTGAAAAATGTTTATTATTATCTGTATTCAATTTTGTTTTGTTGATTAATAATCCCATAAGCTGAACATTTAGGTCATGAGCACCCTTAATTTATAGCAAGTTTTCTAAGAGTTTCCTAACTGTGGCCTTAATGTAAATTTTTATTCTTTCAGGTGGAAGAGCTAAAGGATAACCATGGCAATGCATTTGGAAAGATTGAAATTGATGGAAACAGTAAACACCCTGGGAACAAGGTTCTTGTGGAGGATCCTGTTGACATTCAGCGAAAAGAGAAAGTAAAAGAAGCTATGATTCATGCATGGAGTTCTTATGAAAAGTATGCATGGGGCCAAGATGAACTCCAGGTATATTTGAGTGTATTATGTTGCAATATTAAGCAAATAAACATGGATCTCTGGTGTAAATTCTTAGCTTCTTTTAGACCATGTGATTTTTTCAGAAAATTGGTTGCTGTTCTTGTATGGGCAGTTAGTATGGCATGTTATTCAAAAATTATTGATGTTACTTAACATGAAGATATCTGAAACTTTGTTACTGGTTAAGCTGTTTGTATGTAATTGAATTCTGAACAGGAGTGCCAGCTGATAAAAAGCGTAGATCTAAGAAAAATGTCTTAAGCTATTTCCTCTTTGAGTTGGATGATGCCATAAGTAATATTTTCACTCATTTAATCACTTTGCGATGCCAAATATACAAAGAGTTATATTTGCCATAGAAAAGTGTGATTTCTAGAGGCTTAACTTACAAGATCTTGGAAAATACAATATAAATTTTCTGCCTGCTTGAACAAGTTTAAAATTATTATAGAAGGTCAATGATGATGTATACTTTTGGCTGAAGAGGATATGATTGTTGTGCTTGTGTGATAGACAAAAGGAGGAAAAATCTAGAATACTTGTGCTTGGGACACGATTCTTATTAGTAAAGTGAGTTTTTAGACTATTGTGTCGGTGATATTTTCCGTTTTGACTTTGCTAGACACTTCATCTTTCCCTGTTGCAGACCTGATGGTTGAGGAAATCAGGAGACTTTAAGGCCTTCTATCCTCAAACATCTTAAGGGTTATTAAATGATCTAAAAAGATATTGATTGCTATCTAAATGAGGAAAGTAGATGACAGTGTGGAAACATTAGCTATTTCATCATATTTTTTAAATCTTATTTTCCTCCCTTGCTTGGTGGAGAGATGAGACATTGATATGTCATGCATATTGCTAATTTTTCTTAAATTCATATTTAAAAGTTTGAATTTAGTTTTCCCTTCATGTTCTATATGATTTTGATTTATACCTAAAAGCCTTATAAGTGACATGCTAATTTTACATTTTTCTTTTTTCCTTTTTTTTTTTTATGTTAACAGCCACAGAGTAAGAATGGTGTTAATAGCTTTGGCGGTCTTGGAGCAACACTAGTAGACTCTCTTGATACATTATACATAATGGGTCTAGATGAGCAGTTCCAAAGAGCTAGAGAGTGAGTTTTCGCCTCGATTTGAGTTTCCGCTGTAGGATTCCTTCTCCTTTTTTTTATTATTTTCAATTATGTATCATACCCAAGCCCACTTTGTTTGATTGCATATTCTCCAGTTCTCTCACAAAACCTTCAGTTCAAAACATTTAAGTTTATCTAGAGCTTTCAGAAGTTATGTTTGAAAGTGGCTTATTAAGGTAGACATTGCCTGCTTCTTTTTAGGACAATTTACTGTGAATGACTTTAATTCTAGTAGGCAAAATATATATAACATTCATTTGAGGAGGTTGGGAAGTGGTTTAGTCAGAAAAACACTGCTTCATAACTTAATTGTGACCATTGCCATTTAAATGATGAATAAATTTTCCCCAAGTACTTTTATGTGCACATGCTGATTTTGGAATAGAAGCAGGCTAATAATTTTGGTGCTGCCTTTTGCTTGTTAACATTTTTTTTTCCTCATTGGAAATCCAGCAATATATTATGAGGGTTGGATTCTGTGCAATTTAGAATCCTATTTGTTCTACTTCTATCATCCAGGTTAAGGGAATTTCTTACAAATATTAGTTAATTTCTTGAGTGGTGAGTAACCGCTCTTTAAGATTCACTGTATGTTTCAATGAGTTAATTCACTCCATCATGTGGCATAAATATTGAAATTTGAGCCTTGTTTAACCTGGGCTTAGTTTACATCCCCTTGACCTTAGATGAATCATTTTAATGAGTTAATTAGTTATTTAACACATCAGTGTCTATTGAACTTTGTGATTTATCCAGCCAATTTTTAATAGACAGTTGTTCTGATTTCTTCAGAGGACCATTGTTTCTTATCCTCTGGTTATGTTTTTCATGCTATTGCATATAATTTCCTTTTGAATCTTTTTCCTGGTTGTTTTTGCAATATTTTCTGATGCTTTTCCAATATTTTGTCTTCAGATAAATTTCTCCCAGTTTTTTTCTTCATCTTTTAAATTGTATGTAATATTATATATGTCTTTCGGATAACATTAATCCTTGAATATTGAATGTTATCCAATTGTTGCTGCCATTGTTTGCAGGTGGGTTGCAAACTCATTGGATTTTAACAAGAATTATGATGCTAGTGTTTTTGAGACAACCATAAGGTTGCGTTATCAGGTTTAATTCATAGTTGATTTTATTTTGTGAAACAAGTGTCAGTGGCTTGGCTTTTTTTTATTAAATTGTACCTGAGGAAGAGAAATAATATTCCTTGCTGATATGTTTTGTCTTTTGATCATAATTTAGAGTTGTAGGCGGGCTTCTTAGTGCATATGATCTCTCAGGAGACAAAGTTTTCCTCGAAAAAGCTAAAGATATTGCTGATAGATTGCTACCAGCATGGAATACTCGTACTGGAATTCCTTATAATGTTATTAACTTGGCGCATGGAAATCCACATAACCCTTCGTGGACGGGGGTAAGTTGTAAATTTTCTTTTTGTTCCATTCACTTTATTTCATACCTTGGATTACACTTTATTAAGTTGCTCTGACAGTTTTATGGCTTGGTAGCTTTGGTAACTCTTTATATATTTATTTGAAAATATTTTGTCCTTACCCAAACAAACCTGTGCATTGGTTTGATATTGACTTTTTATGTTGAGGCTACTTGGGAAGCTCCTGGCCCATATATATATATTTGAAAATATTGTGTCCTTACCCAAACAAATTTGTGCATTGGCTTGGTTTTGACCTTTTATGTTGAGGCCACTTGGGAAGCTCCTGGCCTGCTGTTAGATTAGAAAATTTGTTAAAATTTTTTCTTTCCAAATTTCTGTTGCTTTGATGGATAACAACTAAAACAAAAATGCCGTGGGACTCTTTCTGTAAACCTGTTCCATTATTATATATAAAATAGTTTACATTAGTCTTTAGGAGAATTGCGTTATTGATTCTGAAAGCTAATGTGTCTCATTGGCTGGTCCTGGATCTTTCTCCAAATTCTGACACATTTATTCATGAATGTTAATATGATGTATCTAGTATTTTCTTTATTTAGGGTGAGAGCATTCTGGCAGATTCTGGTACAGAACAGCTGGAATTTATTGCTCTTTCACAGAGGACAGGAGACCTGAAGTATCAGCAGAAGGTATATTCTTCTTAGTTTATATGTGCACGTGGAATGGGAAGTGTTATTCATCATTCCTGTGTTAAACTCTGCCCGCATAATGTGTGACATTGCAAAGTAGCACCTGTTATTGATATTCTTCCTCTGAGAACAAAAGTTAAGATCGAAGACCAAATATGTTCAGGGTGGAATAAATCAAGGGTTTACTTTTCTTAGTCATGAAATGGGATTTATTGACGGTTCTGCTATGATGTTTCAGGTAGAGAATGTCATAGTAGCGCTTAATAAAAGCTTCCCTGCTGATGGTTTGCTTCCCATCTATATTAGTCCTGACAGTGGAACTCGATACTCAACCATTACCTTTGGTGCCATGGGCGATAGGTACCAACCGGATGAAAATTTCATATGACTTTATGTTATCTTTGTTTGGCTCATATCACTTCATATATGATTGTATGCTCGTTTACTGGCTAATCCTTAGTCTTGAGGAGAGTCAAGAGCATCATGTTGTAAGTTTGTTCGAGTTTTTGGTTGACACTAAAGCTTCATTGCAGCTTTTACGAATATTTACTCAAAGTTTGGATTCAAGGGAACAGAACTTCAGTTGTGAAACATTATAGGTGAGGGGAGATCACCAGATATATCTGCATTTGGGTCTGCATTAACCACTCTGGCACAATTGCTCTGTGTTTGCAGTTTATTTCTTTACATGTAAACCATGAAAAACACGCTATAGTAAATTGAGATGTCTTGGGAGCTGAACTGATCATTCATTTTAGAAATTAATTAATTCTTTTTCTGCTGGGTTTTGTGTGAAAAAGAAAAGATATATGGGTCCCTACTGTGGTAGCCAATATCTTCTGGAGTCAGTGACAAATGCACTACATATACAATTTTGTTTTTCCAGTAATAGACTTCACTGTAATCTTACATGTTAATTATAAAAATTTCTGTACAATGGTCCAGAGTAATTTTGGATAACAGGTATATTTAATAAGACATTTCAATGCAGATCAATATTTGCTGAAAGAAGATTGAGAGAATTACAATTGGTGCAGGATGGACATTATATGTTAAGAACTTAAATGTCTGCAATCTTATGAAAAAAAAAACAATCTTATTCTGCTTGGTACTCAAATCTACCCCTCTCAAGTGTTCAACTGTCCATATTGCTAAGTTCCTTATGGAATCTTTGATGCAGAGACATGTGGGAGACATCAATGAAAGGTCTGTTAAGCTTGGTTCGGAGAACAACCCCGTCATCATTTACATACATTTGTGAGAAGAATGGGGAAACGCTGATAGACAAGGTAGTACTTGGTTGCAACTACTGTAAGGCTGAATTAATAATAACTAGGTGATATTGATTGCTGTTTTGACACTCCATGTGAATGCAGATGGATGAATTGGCATGCTTTGCTCCAGGAATGCTTGCTTTAGGATCATCTGGTTATGGACCTGGTGAATCTGAGAAATTTCTTTCTCTTGCAGAAGAGGTACTCCTAATGTCTCACAAACTTACATTCTAACCTGTGGGAAAATATAATAAAATCCAACAATCTAGGAAAGAAAAAGAACAATAAAAAGACCAATATGTGTTCCTTAGCTCATATTACGTTGTGATTGATAATTGAACTTTTTTGCCTCCAATTTTAGTATATGGTAATTGCGACTACAAATTCATAGGTTGTTAAACATGCATGTGCAAACTCTGTGTGCAAGTCTCTTATGTTTTTATTTATTTATTTATGTATTTGGATAAATTGCAGTTTGGATAAAATTGTTTTATGGTAAGATTCCATGACATAATCCATGTAATTGAGAAGTCAATATGAAAAAAAATTTTTGATGTTAATGAGTTGAGAAATATTTTTCTTACACCATGGTAAAGAAAATTGGGTAATTTTAATCTAGGTAAATTGAAGAATCTGGTCCAAAAAAGAACTACCATTCTTGAAATCGGGAGGAAAGTAATTTTGGACAGTTTTCTTAAAATTGGATAAACTAGGAATGGTCAAAAGTATGAAGGAAGAACATGTTGAATCAAGCTTTCTGATAGTCAATGTAATTGTAGTCATTTGGAATAAAGGAATAGCAAAGGAAATGGTTTTATGGATTGTCATTGAATTAAAATCTCTGGGGCATAATCCTTTTTAATTTTAAAAGTGAAATAGGCTATTTGATTAGGATTTTAAGGATTTTTGTAATGAGTAATATATAGACAATTTGAAAATCGAAGTCGGATAAAATTGTTTGCCATATGATATTAATTTGTTTAGAAACAAGATTTTTAACATCTTTTTAAAAATTTTTTTTTTGCAAATTTACAATTAATTTTTAATAAATTTTTTTTATTGAATTGTATTTAAAAAGAAAAAATTATTTTGATTTTTATCTAATCTTTGACATGATCTCTCTTATTTTATTCTTCAGTTTAAATTTGGTATTAGAGCCAAACTGATTTCAAACTGTTGAAGAAATGGGAGACACTATTGTTGTTTAAGTATTTTAGAGTTCGAAGAACACGTTGGCAGGTTAGGTGTTCCAAGCAGTAAGGCCTAAGGAAGGCAGTAAAACCGTTAGTAAGTCTAGGTGTTCTAGTATCTATTTTGCTTTTAAAATTTTGTATTTTAGAATATTTGTTCACTAATGATTTTAACCATGGCCTCTTCAATTAGAAAAATGTTTGGTTCTAAGTCCAGAGTGTATTCTAGAACAATAGGATCAAGAGAACTCATGTCAAAAATTAGTAACCGTAGTCAAAAAATTTCTCGAGATACACTACCTAATATTCCATTAAACAATAAATATGAAATAAGAGCTTTAGATTTTAAGATTGCTTATTCAATAAAAGAACATGAAGAAACTCTCTTTACAAAATGAGTTTGAAGAAATTAGATTACTCAATTCCAGAGCCTTAAACAAAAAGTTAAGGCATTGCCTTGCTTAGTTATTCTAAACTCTAGTGCTTATTTGATTGTTGAAATAGATACTTCTGACATAGATTATGGAGGTATACTCAAACAAAGGATAAATGAGTCTAAGAATGAATCTATAGTTAGATATCATTCAGGAGTTTGGATTGAATCTCAAAAGAGTTATTCCACAATCAAAAAAGAAATTTTATCAATTGTTTTATGTATAATGAAATTTTAAGATAATTTATTAAATAAAAATTTTTTTATTGAGAATTAATTGTAAATATGTAAGAGAAATTTTAAAAAAAGATGTTAAAAATTTTATTTCTAAACAAATCTTTGTTAGATGGTAGACAATTTTATTCAATTTTAATTTTCAAATTGTTTATATAAAGAGAGAGGATAACTCTAGATTATCTTACAAGAGAGTTCTTATAAGGAAAGAGTGAGATTTAAACATAGAGTGAAAGTGAAAAATTAGTAAAGCCATAAAATGGTAGATAAAAATGTTATGAAAACTTCAGATTATGCAATGATTATCGAATATTTTTAACTTGTCGAATATAGTTAGATTCCTATAGCCTCTACTAAAGATGTTTGCCACAATAGTCAAACTAGAACAAGATACTCCAGATATAGAAAATTGTTACTTTACTAGTTCTAATCAATTAACAGAAGATCTATTTAGTGGACCAATGTCTCAAGATTTGTTTGAATTATGAAGTTCAATTATTCAAGAAAATAATAAAGTTATGTTCGATGGACAATTATTTAAAAACACAAGGTCTTTCAAAGATGCTCTATTATTTAAGACAAGACAATTCAACTTTCAGTGCTGCATTATTTAAAAAAAACAATAATTTAATTTTTGATGGAGAATAATTCAAGTGGGAAACATTTGGACTCACAACAGAATGATTGTACTCAATTATTCATTATAATAGTTAGTTCTTAAGATTATAAATAGAGAACTTAACTTTCTTCCTCAGTAGAAGTTGGAAGAGGGAGAAAATTCTTATACAATATTTTCTTTAAGATTAATGAAGATCTACTTATTTTCAAATTTGTTCCAATTTTATTCTTCAAAAAAAAAATTTTTTAAATTGTATTTAAAAAAGAGAAAATTATTTTAATTTTTATTTAATTTTTGACATGATCTCTTTTATCCTATTCCTCCTGGGTTTAATTTGCACTGGGTCATCTACCGAGAAAAATCATATTCAAAAATCAGCCTGTAAAACCAAATCTCAAGCTCAACATATTCAAATAACAGCATACAAAAATCTTATACCTCTAAAAGAACTCCGTGTGAATGCAGATGGATGAATTGGCATGCTTTGCTCCAGGAATGCTTGCTTTAGGATCACCTGGTTATGGACCTGATTAATCTGAGAAATTTCTTTCTCTTGCAGAAGAGATACTCCTAATGTCTCACAAACTTACATCCTAACCTGTGGGAAAATATAATAAAATCCAACAATCTATGAAAGAAAAAGAACAATAAAAAGACCATTATGTGTTCCTGAACTCATATTAGGTTGTGATTGATAATTGAATTTTTTTGCCTCCAATTTTAATATATGCTAACTGCTCCTACAAATTCATAGGTTGTTAAACACGCATGTGCAAACTCTGTGTGCAAGTCTCTTATGTTTTTATTTATTTATTTATGTATCTGGATAATTTCTGTGCTTTTACCAAGATGATATATTGATATTAATGAATCCCATATTGGTCCAAAATTTACTTGATGCACAGAAGATGATCTAATTTGTTTTGAGTGGAAGATTGTATGTACTGGCACAGAGATGTTATTGCATGAATCTCATATTTGAGTGTCTTTCCTTTTCTGTAAGTCATATATTAACGGGAAAAAACAGAAACCAAATCTTGAGAGGATCTAGTTTAATTTGGATTGCTGAACTTGAGTGTGTAGCTTCATTTTCAATATCATAACCAAGGATGTGTAAGAATCCTTTTGGACTTTTGACTGGACTCTGTTTTGCCTTTTTGTGCAGCTTGTTTGGACATGTTATAACTTCTACCAGTCAACACCAACAAAATTGGCTGGAGAGAATTATTTCTTTCACTCTGGGATGGTTAGTTATTTTTCACATTATATAAAATGAATTCTAAGCCATTGTTTAACAATATTTCATGCTTCACATTGTCAGGACTTGTCTGTGGGCACATCATGGAATATAATGAGACCAGAGACCGTTGAATCACTTTTTTACCTGTGGCGTCTAACAGGCAACAAGACATACAAAGAGTGGGGTTGGAATATATTTCAAGCATTTGAAAAGAATTCCCGGATAGAGTCAGGATATGTTGGATTGAAAGATGTGAGCAAACTCCAACTTTGCATAATATCTTTCTCTATATGTTTTCTGGGTACTTTTCAGGATGTATTAATGAGATCTGAAGTGTTTTGTTTATCTAATCTTCTATAGTATATTTTCTATTTTTTCTGTATATCTTACACTTTTTTGGTAAATTTGCAATATGTATACTGTTATTGTGGCTATTTATTTACCATTCATTTGCTGTCTTCTCAGGTTAATACTGGTGTGAAAGACAACATGATGCAAAGCTTCTTTCTTGCGGAGACACTGAAATATCTTTATCTTCTTTTCTCTCCCCCATCAGTGATTTCATTAGATGAGTGGGTTTTCAATACGGAAGCGCACCCATTAAGAATTGAGCACCGACACGATGGAAAACCCGATGACCACCATAAACCAAACATCAAGTTACGTGCCAGGAAAGGAGGTCGATCAGTTGCTGATTAGGATTAATTTGCGGTTATTTGATTTTGATTGAACTCGTTCTATAATTCCAGAACTCTAATCAGGTGAAGAGCCAGAGAGTTAAAAGGTTGTAGCAGTACCCGAAATCCAGTAAAAAAGTTGATCGCAAATCTTAAATTTATTACAAAAGTGAGAATTAAAAAATTAGTAAGAAAAGGATTGATATACAATTATTATCAATTAAAATGGAATATTATGAAGATCATAAGAGAAAATTATGAATAAATAAAATTTTCATTCAAAAAAAGAGATTAAAATATTTAAAATCTGTCCAATCATTCACCAGAAAAATCAGTCTAATTGCTTTATTATGTCATCATTCTTTTGTATGGTATTTGTTTATTTCTTAACTCACTCTCTCTCTCTATTTTATTAATATATTGATTGAAAATTTATTTATTTTTTAATTTTAATCTTAATTGTATTTTTTAAAAAATAATAATTATAATAAATATTTAACAAATATATTTTATTAATATTTTTAAATATAAATATAAATTTTAATAATTAATTATTTTTATATAGATAAAAATATTTATTTTTATCGATATAATTTATGCATTTCACAATAATGAAATTATCGAGGGATATATTCTGCATGGCCTATCAATTGAATATGATATTATAATAGTCAATATAGCACTTAGAATGATAACTCTATCTTTTAAAAGACGTATACATAGAATTGCTCATCTTTAAAAGCAGACTCAAAAACAACATTACAAATGGCTACATTAGCATCAAGGCTAACATTGCCATTGGGAGCAACCACATTAATTGGAATTAAAAGAAAAATCAAACTTAACTAGCAAAAGGATAACCTTTTGGTATTAAAAGGCGAAACATTGGAATCAAAGGAAGAGAAAGAAATACTCTAGACAAAAGTTCAAGTAAAGTAACATGTCAAATCTGTAATAAAGTCAAACACTCAACAATAGCTTGTTGATAAAGGTTCGACCAATATTTTGAGGTCGAAAATTAAAGTAATCAGAGTCAATCCTCATCCTACATTATTAATCAAGAAGTTCCTAACAAAAATGTGTTGTACTTGGATAGCAGTGCCACTAATCGTATCATCAATGACATTAATAACCTTAATATGAAGGCATAATATAAAGGTAAACAATGCTTGACCATAGGCAATGGTAAAAACTTAAAAGTTATCATGTTGGACACAACAACTTGCATACAAATAACTCACATGCTCTTAAACTTAAAAACAATCTTTATGTTGCACAAATTTCAAAAAACTTGATTGGCATATTTAAGCTTGGCTCAAAAAATATTCTTGTGATTGAATTTAATGATGTTGTATGTATGTGAAGGACCTAAAATAGAGAGTGGTGCTGTTAAGAGTGGCTAAGATAGACTCTACCTGCTCAAAAAAGGAAAAGAAACTGAAATCAATCTATAGCTAGGAGTCAAAATAGGTTAAAGAGTCAGTTTTCAGTTGTTTCTTTACTTGCTTTAGTTCATGGTGATCAAATGGACATTATCTCAGAGTCTGCAAAAATCATTCAAGTGGAAAAATCAATATTTGTAGCTTATAGTCTCAAAACAAACTTGACACTTTTCATAGGAGGTTTGGTCACCCCAATAACCAAACTCTTAGGAAGATAGTTTCTTTTTATAAAAATATTTCAATAAATAAAATTTAGTGCCCAAATCTGTGCGTAACTTGTCAACTTGGTAAGAATCATAAATTATCATTTAAAAAAGTAAATTTTACTTATCTTAACCATTAGAATTAGTATTCTCCAATGTGTGGGGACCTGCACTTGTGACCTTAAGGATAAACTTTAGATATTATCTTAATATCTTTGATAACTTTAGTTGATTCCTGTGGATCTTCCCTCTTTAATGTAAATCTTAAACAATTTAAATATTTCTAGAATTTAAAAGACATATTGAAAAGCTACTGGAAAGGAACATAATCATATTTCAAATAGATAAAGGAGGTGAGTTCTTGCCATTAGTAACCAACCTTAGAAGCCTAAGTGTAACCTTTAGACATTTATATCCTTACATTTCTCATCAAAATAGGATAGTCAAGATAAAACACAAATACCTTGTAGAGATAGGTTTATCACTCTCGGCTTAAGCTGGTTTGCCATTGAAATTGTGGTGAGAAGCCTTTGAAACGTTTGCTTTCTTGATAAATAAAATGCCTATTCAGATTTTGAATCATAAATCACTTTATGAGAAGCTTTTTGGCAGATTACATAATTACTTATTTATCAAAACTTTCGGTTGTGCTTGTTTTCCCCATCTTAAGCTACAAAACAAACATAAACTTCAATATCACATTTTGTGCCAAACAATACTATCATTAACTTTAGCGCTAATAATATGACCTCCAACTACATGAAGTTTTAAATAAAAACTATTCTTATCCATTTTGATTTTTGCTATTTCTTTATCATGTATATCAATGATAAAGCAAAAATTTTCTTTAAAGGAAACTGTGTAACCATTCCTTAGCATTTGAGGAATATTAAATAAATTTTGATATAGTTTTGAATATAAAGAATATTAATTATAGTCTTTATACCTTTTTTAGTGCTAACAGCAATTGCTCCTTTTCCTTTGGCCTGCACAACCTCACCATTTCTTAGCTTAACTTTTAGTTGGAATGATCTATCAATGAAAGTGAAAAAAGAAAAATGCTTGGTCATATGACTAGTGTAGCCACTGTCAATAAGCCAAGTATTTAAATTATGTGAGGTGAGTGCTTGATATGCCATAAATAAACACTTATCATTATTTTGGTCTTCTCCAGTCACATTTATATGTTGTGTTTGCTGCTGAGATTGCTTTTTCTTAGCCCTACAAAACTTTTTTGTATGGCCAAGTGTGTTGTAAAAATTACAAACATATGGAGGCTTATCTTTATAACAACAATCTTTTTCCATATGGTTGGCTCTTTTGCAGTGAGAATAAAGTGAATATTTTCCTTTTTTTGTTAATGCAGAAGAAGATCCATCAGTTTTCCCTTTGTTGTTCTTGAATGATTTCTTATTTCTAAGATTTTTAGAATTTTTTACTTTATGTTTTGTTTGAAAAGTGCCGTTAATAACATCGTTATTTCTCATTGAAACCCTTTACTCTTGTGTGTGAAACTTACTGGTTAACTCTGTAATTATAAGATTTTACAAGCCACAAGATTCTTTAATTGTAAAAATCTTAACTTCAAACTTTTGAGGTATAGAAACCATGATCTTTTTCACCACTTTTTGATTCGTAAATGTTTCTCCAAGAAGCCTGATTTGATTAACAACATTCATTAACATACTTGAATAATCTTTGACAGATTCATTGTCCTTCATCTTCATCAACTTAAATTTCCTTTTCAATGTCAAGAGTTTAACTATTTTGACTTTAATAATTCCTTCAATTCACTTTAAAGCTTGTCTCATACCTGTTTAGGTGTTTCCAAGTTCATAATTTTTGTGAAAATGTGGTTTGCAGTCCAAAATGTAGGCATGTGATGGTTTTGTCTTTCTTGAGTTTCTCTTCTTCATAAGCTTTCATTTGAGCAACTATTGGATTTTGTCCTAAAAGTGGTGGATTATCTTCAGAAATCACAACCTTCCACAACTCTTGATATCTTAAATAAAACTTCATTTTGACAGACCAAATGTGATAATGTTCACCATTAAATATTGGTATTACAAAAGTATTACTAGAGGTATTATTAGAGGTGGACATGTTTGTAGCTACTAGAAAATAAATCACTAAACTTTATAGTGTTTAACACTCAAGTTGTTTTCTTCACAACATGTAGGAAGGAAGCTCTGACACCACTGTTGAAAATATTTTGAGAGATAAAAGTTGAATGAAAGTAAATATTCATTGATTGATTATCAAACGAAAGTGCCATTTTTATAGGGTTACAATCAAATTTAAATTCAAATCAAACTCAAAGACTAAGTTTAATTAGGATTTATCAACATAAGATAAAAAAATAAATTAAAAACTAAATCTAACTAGAACTTATCAAGATATAATAAGATATGAAACAAATTCAAAACTAAATTTAATTATAACTTATCAAGATAAGATAAGATAAAAAAAATAACTTCATACTTCAAGGCAAACTCTCATAAGTTCTAACAATTAACTAGTCCTAAAATAACTTTCTCAATCAATAAATTGATCCAATTCATGGAATCTCCAAGACAAACTGACTAGCTTGAGCGCAAAAAAATCTTAAAATATCTTCAAAGAACATCCGCACTCAACCTCTACTTCACTATAGGCGTAAAAATGAAGCTCATAGGTTTTTTGAATGATAATTGGAGAGATGACACAAACAATCGAAGGTTTGTTAGTGGCTATGAGATTTTTCTTGCAAGTAAATTCATCTTCAAGTGCTTGAAAAAGTAAAGGATGGTTGTTAGATCAAGCACCAAATTTGAATATAAGTCACTAACACTTGTAACTGTTTAATTAACTTGGCTATGTTCCTTGCTAAGTGAGCTAAATATCAAACTTCAAAATTGTCCAACTTTGTGGTGCGATAACACTAGTGCACCATCATTAGCTGCAAATCCAATTCTATATGAAAGATCAAAGCACACTGAAATAGATGTGTATTTTATCAAAGAAAAGGTGGTAAGAAAAGAACTGGAATTTTGACATGTACCTACTAAGGATCAACTAACTAATATTCTAACAAAACCGTTGTTAGTAGAAAGGTTCAAACTCCTTAAAAGTAAACTTAATGTCATCCTAGACAATTGAGTTTGAGGGAAGGTGCTACAAAACGAAGGCGTCCACGTATATCCACTTTAATATGTTTTCAAAGTTTAGTTGAGGCACACACCAAAAAAAAAAAAAAAAGAAGGTTTTTAAGAATTTTGTTTGATTTTCATACTTGATTTTACAAATTGTGTATTATTCAATAATGCATAAATATCACCCTTTTAAGAAATTCAATTAAAAAGTTGATAACAAATTTTAAATTTATTACAAAATTAAAAATTAAAAAAATAAGTAAGAGAAGGATTGATATACAATTATTATCAATTAAAAGAAAATATTATGAAGATTATAAGACAAAATTATGAATAAATAATTTTTTATTTAAAAAAAGAGATTAAAATATTTAAAACCCATTCGGTCATTCACCAAAAAATTTTGTTTACTCTTTCCCTCCATGTTCGCCTTGTTTCACACACACACACACACACACACACACATATATATATATATATATATAGAGAGAGAGAGAGAGAGAGAGAGGATATGATCAAAATTTTTTTAATTTTACGTAATTTTTTTATATTAATTTCTTAGTCGTTAAATTAATGTACTCTCAATAATTAAGATCAAATATATTATATATAATTAATATATTATAATTAATACACATATAAAATATAATATTAACCACTTAATTTGAATTAATATAATGATATATAAATGCTATAATAATTTGTGTAAAAGATAGGAGCTCTTTATATATATATATATTCTGTGATGAAACTTACCATTAGGTCCACTATATTTCATCAGTTAATCAATCAACCTTGATAATTGAGGACGCTCGCGTACAAATCAAAAACACAAATTATATGTATCCAGTAATAATACTCAGATCCATTATTCTTAATAAAACGATTAAATTATTATTGTTATTATCATATTAGAATTTGGCCATGCAACGTAAGAACATGTAATTTAGGATCAGGAATCTGTTTGATACAAATTGGTGAATTATTTCTTTATTTGTGAAAATACAAGATATGCAGAAAGACAAACATTGTTATTATCCATATTATGCTAATGTTGCATAGATGGAACATGCATAGGGAAAACCACTTGATTGCTTCCTTTGATAATAATATTTATGTAGCAGCAGCTGCTGGGTCAATGCAATCCTCTTAAAATTGTTTCCGGCCATTGTTGCCAGACAACAGAACCTTTGAGCGGTATTCTCCCAGAGCCCATATCGGAAAAACATTTCTATACATTGGGAAGTGTAGCAAGCAATTCCGGTAAAAAACTCCAGTAGTTTCCTGTCATCAATAAGGACTCTCCGATTACTTAAAACTATATATTCAAAAGTATAAGGTTCATCCAAGCATATTAGCTGTTGCTTTGTGTTTATAATGTTGAAATCATTTAAATAGTTATAGAGAAGTACCTGTTGAGGAAAGTCACCATTTTCCTGTTGCGAATTGATCAACAGTTTTGCAGCACGGTGAATAGGTGTAGGGTCTCTTTCCATCTACAAAAAGAAAAGATAACAAAATAAAATATGAGACGGCAGTGAATGTGAATCAACTGCTAGTTAATTGAATTAATTACCTGGCCAGCATATATTAAACTCATCATAGCCAATGCAGTTTGTACCAAATTCGATCGGTTTCCTTCAAGGGGTACATATTTCTGCATTTGACCAATCACTTGGAATATTAATATGCAAAAGAAAGAACATTAACAGTAACACACAGGATAATAATACTAAACTTACCTTGTTTGGGCAAGAAAGATAACTCTCTCCCCAACCCCCCTCATTTGTCTGAATTGAGAGTAGAAAATCGGTAGCTTTGCGCATTGCCAAACAATTCCTGTAAGTCTTCCCTGCAGCAGCTAGCCCTCCATGTGCCCACCATGCAGCGTAAGTGAAGCATACTCCCCACTTACCATACCTGTAAATAATTTTCATATAAGTCAGGTTGTTAGAGGAAACTCTTAGTTTTATTAATCAAATTAACGTACCAGGAACCGTCGGGCATTTGGGATTCTTCAAGGAACCTGACGCAATTTTTGATGAAGTTGTTAACCTCTTTCTCTCTGTGGTCTGGGTATAACTTCTTAAACAAACACATGGCCTTCAATGCTGATCCAGTGCACTCAACGTAACTGCATGCATGGATCACAATAACATTCTTAATAGGATAATGGTAAATTTATATAAGAGCAAATAAATTGTAAATTAATGTAGACATCTTACGGATGCTCAATGACGATATCTTCGAGAAATTCCATAGGATTAAGCATCTGAACATTATGAAAAGACATGGTAAATTATGTCATAATTTGTTAAAACTAGGTAAACACTAGTCTTGATTTTTAATTTCCAAGTACTAGTAGGTAGTTACCTCCAGCCATTTTGGTGCACCCGGTGGCTCCCAGCCTGATATTCCACCATCTTTACCCTGCATAATTTTGAATTAATTCAAACTGTATGATTTACCAGAGACATTTTAATAAATTGTTGGAAAACATTTAATTAAATATAAAAACAAAATTAGGGAAAATACCTGCATAGAAAGCAAGTAATTAACAGCATCATATAGCTTTCCAGGTTCCATTTTTTCACCGACGATTTCTGGTGGCATCATTGACAAACGTAGACAACACTATACTCGTAGAATCAATACAAATGAATATTAATTAAACAATTCCGGCTCGCAATTTCATTTGATTTATTGAATTATTTGTTTCTAAATAATTAAATAACACACACACACACACACGCACGCATACCTCTAAGCTTTCTGCAGTGCAATCAGAAACTTGCCATCCATGATCTTGACCAGAGAAAGTCCATGCTCCTTTAGAAATGTGTCGAAACATGCTTTTATAGTCTCCTGGTGGATTATCCGCAATCTAACAAATTAATCAATATAATCAGCAATTAACAATTGATTTTGTCATTTCTGATTTCCCCTTCAATTATTATTAAAAAAAAAGAAGGTTAGTTTAGCCCATATCGTTTTTGTCACATTATTCACTTTCCTCCCTAATTCTTAAAAATATTTAATTATCTCATTAATTTTTTTTACCATATATTTGACGATTTTAATTTTGATACGAAATCTAATTTTTGGATTAATTAATCTGATTGGAATTCAATTTATTATTATATTATTTTGATATTTAACGAATTCAACTACAATAATTAATAAAAATTTCTAACCTCATTCCAATCAATTCGATTTGGATATAATTTTTTATTTTTAGTGTATTTGATGGTTTTCACTCGGATAATTGTTTTAACTAAAATTTTATATAAATCTGATAATAATAATTTGGAAATTGTATCTTTGTGCTGTCCTATCTAAATTTGAAGATAAGTTGATGGTATAGAATTAAACCTGAGATTTTTTCAAGAAGTCGTGTGCTTTCATGAACACAGGTCCAAGTTCATCGGTGAGATTACAAGCAAGCAGAGCTTGAAGGCTGAGGGCACAATCCCATGTTTGACCACCGAAACTCTGCACTTACATATATCATGAATATAAATGACAACTTTTCAAACTCACAATTACATAAATTAATACACAGAGACATTATTATAATATTACAACTGCTAGCTACTTAAATACCTGCACTCTCAATCCATATTCTCCTATCCAAAACTATTCTTTAGCTTGAGCAAGGTGCTTCTTAAAATATTCGCCATCTGGATCCTCAACCCAGCAAGCAAGCATACACAATGGCTGTTCGTATATCAAGTGCAGTATGTAGTTAATTTATTTCACACGCTTACTTTTGATTTCCTTTTTGAAATAGAATCCTCAAACTTTTGATCCTATATGTATTTACTAAGGTAAAAATTAATCCTATACCTTCTCAACACATGCAATATTGATGTAGCAACTGGCTTCATCTTCATAATGAATGTGATTCATAGTCATTTGAAGAGCCTTCTCTCTCAATTTCTTAAAGGGCCAACGAGTAAAGAGAGGCTCCATTACATTATGAAGAGAATCCCACAGTAAGTTCTGTATTCTAGAATGGGGAAAGTAAAGATCATCCTGCAATAACAAGGTAATTATTAACTTATTTACTTTATTTTTGCATTTATAAAGAACTATATATGTATATATCTTTTAGAATTTTTTTCCTTCCCCAAGAACGAAAATTAGAGTTGTTTAAATAAATAATTAATTCAAACAGACCTTTGCAACATGATGTCGTATTTTACTCCAACCAATATCATTGTAAGGTTGAGTATAGAGCTCTTCTCTCAATTCCAAAATGAGAGGTGTGATTGGACCAACAAATCTTTTCCCATACAAATACGACATTGGCATGTATGTCAGTCGACAGTAGCAATACATTTTTGCTGCAATGAATAGAAAAAACATTAATACATAAAAGTGACTAATGAAATTTCGGATTAAGGGAGGGTGAATGTTCATAATCAACGTGCAAACCTGGACAAGCGGGAAGGAAGGAAGGAAAAGCCTAGAATTCTGGAGGCATTGGGTTACATCCAGACCAATCATACACGCCAAAAATCTTCAAGGAAGATAAAATAATAATTACTGAGAAGATATATATTATTTTGCACCAAAATATCACTTATTTCAGTGTAAAAAAATAACGTTATTTTGTACTTTATAAATAGTGTTTTAGCTTTAAAAAGTATTATTTTAGTGTAAATTCGGATTTTATATTAAAAGGTTAATGTTGACACTTAAAAGTTGTCACAGGGCTCACTCTATATGTGTTTGTGTGTGTATCCCAAATATGGAATGTAAATTTTGAAGTGTGGAAGTGTTCATACTGAAAGCCAAATTTTTCCCCAAGATGGCACGCCTGTTGCACCACCATTATCGAGAATCCACTTTCGAGCTCTCGTACAAGCGTTGTTCTCGCCACCGTCGGGTCCCTCTCCGAGTAAACGCAGGCAAATATAATTAAAGACTGTACAAAACATCGTGCTGTTCCCCTCAATGTGTAGACCCCACCCACCATCTTCATTCTGTTATGTACTTAATGCTTAAGCGAATTTGATGTGGAAAAAATATTACAATGAAGCTCAAACATGAAACATGGAAATCAAATTTTGTATACCTGATGATAGTATATATAACGAAGCATTTCTTTGCGATGTTCAGCTGAGAATATTGCGTTAAGAGTCTTTGTAATATACAGACAAATGACCTGCACATTGTTTTGTTTCAAAAGCCTCAAAAAAAGAAAAATTCAAGCCAGATTAACGGTTCAATGAAGATGATAATGGCTGTAAGTTTGTGAGAATGGGAAGTATATACCATAGGGGTACTGTAAAACAAAGGGCCAGAATTATCAGCTGGCCAATGTCCATGGCTTGATTGCAAAGCTGAAAATAAGTTTGCTGCCCTCTTCAATACTGTTGTGGCCATTTCATATGTTATCTCCTCTCCGTCAGCAACCTTAACTGGCGGAATTGTCTGTTTGAATTTCTTCTCTCTTAGGAACTGCAAGTGCAATCACTACTCAGTAGAGCCAAAAATAACGAAAATTCAAATAAAAAACAGCCTATGACGACATATTTTGCGTTCAATAGCAACTGTAGTTGCAAAATCACAACACTTGGATCTCAAACATTATATATACTGCCATATATTTTAGTACATGGCGAGACCAAGTTATTTTTATTTTTATTTTTATTTTTTGTACGTAAAAACGTATGCATCAATTTTTCTTTATTCTGAGTGATCCTGGAGAGAGATGTGAGGCTGCACAAATTTCTATATATGCACCTGCATTTGCCAGAGGAGATCAGAACCAGCTCTGACTTGCAAACGATTTTTGTAGAAATTTTGACGAGCCTGTTCAACCTCAGTTCGTTCTTCAGGAGTTCCTGCATCAGGATCGAACTCCCACCTTTGCCTTCCATAAAAATTGTTTGTGCTCATTAAGTATGGATCATCCCCAAATCCTCCAATCTTAAGCCTCCACATTCTTCAGTAATTCTCTGCTCACTCCAAATCAATAAAATTGCAACTACGTTTCTGTTAATAGTTTCTTTTCATAACCATCGAGGATTTTCCAAGAAAAAAAAAAAGAGATTGAGGACAGTAGCAAACCTGTTAGAAGGAACTTAATTCTTACAAATTGGGATAGTGTTCGTTATTATTATTACTTGAAAACTCAAATCACAATAACTCTTTGAGTTGTGAGAGAGGTTGTTTGCAGATACGTTATATTTATACCTGAGATTTCGTCAATCAAATTGTTAACTCTGTCATATTTTATTACATCCGCATCTGGTAATTGATCGATCTACCTTCAATATTTTAATGGATTCCTAGACTTGACGCCAACTCATTCGCACGTTGATTGTTGTGATTATGTTTGATTTTGCAAAAGTAATAATCAAGTGTTTGATAAATATTTATTTTTATTTAATAAAATAATATTTATTATTTAATCAACAATTCTTGTAAAATGAAATCACTATTTTTAAGTATGACTTGGTTGTTGGTTTATAACTATTAATTATAAAGTATAAATGAGTGTTTATTAATTTAATAAATGTCAAAAAAATTAATGGATCATGATTATATTTTATTTTATTTTTAATTTAAACAGATATTAATAAATGATATAATTACTAATGAATGATTTGGATTATATTTTAATTTTTTTAATTTATTTTATAAAATATAATATTAATTTATAAATTTTATTAAAATATAATTTAAATAACTTATTATTAATTATACAACATATTAATATCTATTTAAAAATTAATAATAAAAAACACTATAAGGGAATCATAATCTATTTTTTTATTACCATCTAGTGGATTATTTACTTAATTGATAGAGATATATTCATTGAAATAATATTTTAAAAATGTTATTTCAATGTTATTATTATTGAAAATACCCCTACAATTATTATTACAGAACAATGTTAGTTTTTTGGTAATAATAAAAATGTTATTCATGACATCAAACATGAATATAAATGACAACTTTTCAAACTCACAAGCACATAAACTAATACACAAAGGCATTATTATAATATCACAACTGCTATCTAGCAAGCCTGCTGCACACTCAATCTATCTTCTCCGATATCTAGCAAGCCTGCTGCACACTCAATCTATCTTCTCCGATCCAAAAGAATTCTTTAGTTTGAGCAAGTTGCCTCTTAGAATAATCACCATCTGGATGCTCGACCCAGCAAGCAATGTCGTCTTTAACGGCAGAGACTAACGACGTGGGAGGGATTGTTATCAAATAATCATATCCATATGGAATATAGTTAATTACATGATTAAATAACGAGTAATTATAGCTAGAACACCAACCCATCAAGCGTCACGTTTCAAGTTCATAAATAAACTATATACTATTCAATTTTAATTTAATAAAATATCCGAAATTGTTACATCAATTCACATACTCTATCTATATTTAATAATACCGAAGACTTTGAATAAGAATATTTAAACAGTAAAATAAAAAAAAATTGTAAATAATCAAGTGAAATATTGACTCAAATCTTACGCCAAAGATTTCCCAAATCATTTGAACAATATATTAATTAAGCACGTGTACAACCACAATAGAGTTTGAGTGTTTTAAACAATCAAACCATTCAAACACAAAGTCAATGGATTCTTCAATATCCCAAATTCTCCAATTCTGTACCTAACCTTTCCTTTCTTTTCCTTTCCTTTTCCTTTTTACCTGATTCTCTTCTTCTTCGTTCTTGTCAGATGTTTATTTTTAGGAAGCCATGGCAAGGTTCTCCGTAATTAAAACCCTCGATATTAAAACATCTTTTTTAAAAACTATTTTTGAAATATTTAACACGTATTTATGTAATTATTAGTTTCATGTTATACATTAATTATTATTAATGTTGATAATAAATGAGTTAAATTAGTTTGATGGGTCGTGGATTCAACTACTTGTGATTTTTTTTTTCTTTTTAGAGTTAAATCAACTTCAATTACAAAGTTCAATATAATTTATATATAACTTTTTTAGGTATTTTAACCAACTTCTAAAATATACAAAGCATCAATTCCACGGATGGTTCATGGTTGAATTAACAACTCACAACTCGTATTTAAAATATTTAATTTCAAAATTGAGGCATATAAAAAATACACTTAAAATCAAAATATTAGTAAATTATAACCATTAAATTTTGGCTTAAAATCAACAATTGATTCCTATGATTTATTAAGTCTTTACTTAAGATTTGGATAGCATTTTATATGTTTCTTCCTTTTCTTTCAGTTTTAAATATTAAACTCGTTTTCATTTTTTTTTTCCCTAAATTTAAGGGTCATTGGTCAACATACTGATTATCAATCTTTCTTATTCTATTATTTTTGCAATATATATATTTATATATACACACAATTTTTTATTTAGTCTCTGAAAAAGCAAAATTAACCAAAAAAAAAAAACAATTTGGACCACTTTTTATTGGAGAAGAATCATTAAAAATACGTTTTATATATTAAAAAAAATTCTTTCTTTTTATGATTAACATAAAATTTTGTACAATAATAGCCACTGCAAAAATAAAGTACCATAAAATTAAATAATAAAACAATCATAAGAGAGTTATAACTTATTACATTAAAAGTTACAATGAAAAAAATCACAAGATTGTAGTTCGATATAAACTTTCATATTTTCAAATAATAAGGTTACAACTAAATTATGTAAAATTTATTAAATTATTTTAATATCCCTCTGTTTAAAAATGGCTAACGAAGTTCCATTAAAGAATGAAAGTGAAATCAGCTCATATATTTTGAATTAAAGTTATGAATATAGAAATATTAGGGTGTTTTTAATTAATATGAGAAATAATGCAACTCAAGTAATATATTTCAAAACCTTCAGGACTAAAGTGAAATTATTCTTCTTTCTTTTAAATATATTTCTTTTTATTTATCCTGAGCTGCGACGCTATATATGTAAGTTCGGCATAAGCACATCGACAACCACACAAGAGTAAGTCTTTTTAACAATCAAACGATTGAAATTTCCAAAATCAATGGATTCTTCACTATTCCAAATTCTCCAGTTACCAACCTTTCCTCTCCTTTTAACTTCGGTTCTCTTCTTCTTCATTCTTCTAAGATATTTTCAGAAATCCGAAAGCCGAGGCAAGGTTCCACCAGGGCCAAAACCGCTGCCTATTATAGGAAACTTGCATGAGTTGGCTGGTGGATTACCACATCATGTTCTCACAAGATTAAGCAAGAAATATGGTCCTGTAATAAGACTACAGCTTGGTCAGGTTGTTGCAGTGGTCGTTTCTTCACCTGAGGTAGCCAAAGAAGTGTTAAAGACATATGAGACCAGCTTTAATCAGAGGCCTGACTTTTATGCTGTTGAAATAATGGCATATGATTATTCAAGTATGCTGTTCACTTCCAACAATGAATACTGGAGACAAGTAAGGAAGATAGCTGTGATGGAGCTCTTAAATACGAAGCGAGTTCAGTCATTCAGATCAATAAGGGAAGAAGAGGTATGGAATCTTGTTGAATTCATTTCTGCATCTGAGGGAAAAGCCATAAATCTCTCTAAGAAGATTTTTAGCATGACAAATGATATTATTTCTCGGGCAGCATTTGGAAGTAAATGCAAAGATCAAAAAGATTTTATGGCTGCGCTCCAGGAAATAATGACCCTCGGTGGAGGGTTTCACATCATTGATTTGTATCCTTCCCTTACATTTCTTCGCTCGGTAACAGGAGCAAAGGGTAAATTATTGAAACTGAAGGAAAAAATCGATAAGATTCTTGAAGATATTATCAACACACATAAAATGAAGAGGGCAAATGGCAATGATCAGAAAGATATAGTTGACACACTTCTGAACCATGCAGATCTGAACCATGCAGATCCTAATAAGTCGGAGTTTCATATGAAAGTCTATCAGATCAAAGCTATTGTTATGGTAAGATCATGTACACAGTTCCCATATATCTATCTCTCTCTCTCTCTCTCTCTCTCTCTCTCTCTCTATATATATATATATATATATATTATTGAAAATTTTTAGATGCGAATATCTGCACTTTTGATAATGTTGATTTGAGACTATTGTAACATTATGACATGCAATACCTTTTTTGCAACGACACGGAAGTATATATTAATAAGAGGTATTGCAGGACTTGTTCTCTGCCGGGAGTGAGACTTCATCAACAACAATAGAATGGGCTATGGCAGAGTTACTGAAGAACCCAAGAGTAATGAAGAAGGCCCAAGAAGAGGTCCGAAAGGCATGCAAAGGAAAGAGCAAAATTGAAGAGGCAGACATTCAAAAGCTGGAATATTTGAATTTGGTTATCAGCGAAACTTTCAGACTACATCCACCGGCTAGCTTAATCCCAAGAATAGCAACGGAAAGATGTGAGATTAATGGATATACAATACCGGCTAACACCAAAATCCTCGTCAATGCTTATGGAATAGGGAGAGATCCAACAATCTGGACAAATCCTGAATATTTTCAACCTGAACGTTTTGAAGGTTCTTCCATTGACTTTAAAGGAAACAATTTTGAATTGCTTCCATTTGGTGCAGGAAGGAGGATGTGTCCAGGGATTTCATTTGCTATTACAAGTATTGTACTTGCACTTTCTCAATTGTTGTATCATTTCGACTGGAAACTTGCAGGTGGGGTTCAATTGGAAGACCTTGATATGGCTGAGAACTTTGCAATGACGATTAGGATAAAGAATAATCTGAATGTGATTGCTGCCACTCGTTTTCCTTTTAGCAAGTGAAAAACAATGACGAGCGATTGTCTATCGAACAAATACATGTATCAATAAATCTATTTGTTTTAAGTTTTATATTAATATTTTAAATTTTTTATTTATATTTTAAATACTGTTTACTGTATATTTTATATTTTTTGTTATATATTTCAAGTGTTGTTTATTAGTTATTTTATATATTTCAATACATATTAATTATAAGTCTTATAAATAATATTTTAAATTTTAAAATTACAAAAAATTTTGAATATAAGAATACATAGATGTATCCCAGCAGTCCCATGACAAGATCATGTAATCATAATATATATTTTTCATAAAAAATTTAACTTATAGTATTTGATTACCACATATCTTTACTTATTTAAAGAAAAAGAATAAATTCTATTATTTTAATACTTTTTTCCAGTACAATTTTCATTTGACCAAATAATAGATGTACATGTATAAAATCAATTACAAAATTAGGTAAAAGTATCAAGAAATGATTCTAATCTGCACTAAGTCCTTTTAAAGGACTTAAAATATATTTATATAAAGTAAATATATAAAATTAATTTTGAAATTAAGCAAAGTATCATGAGACTAGCTATATATTATGATATTATGATTATATGATGTTTATATTAAAAGTGTTAGACTACGATACTTAAACGTACTGTTGTTTCTATTTTTTTTAAGTTTTTTAAAAAGATATTTTAAATTTTTTATAAATATTTTAAGTACTATTTATTATATTTTAAATTTTTTACGATATATTTTAATTATCGTTAATTTTTGTGTTATATATTTAATTTTTTTATTTTAAATTTTATAAATGATATTTTAAATCTCACACACATAAAATAAAAAAATAATAATAATATTGAATAAAAAAGAGATAACAATATTCAAAGGTATTGTAGCCAAGTCTTGGCTACGAATTCTTTTGAGATTTGGTCTTGGCTATATCATTAATCAATAAATAATATATATGTTTTTAATAACAACACCATGTCTGCAGTCAGCATGATAATACCTTATTTTTATTAATTATTATTTATTATAAAATACTATTATTTTATACACGATCAAAGAATTTGTGAAATACACCAAGCAATAATAACTTAGAAAAATTTCCCGTTTTTCACTATCAAGGATTCTCTGAAGATATGGTCAGATCTTTGTGATATTATATTTTGCAATCATTATGACAATATTTTAATTTTATTAGTGGTTATAAAATACTATTATCTCTTCGATCTGTTTAATTTTTTAATTTTAAAAAATTATATTTTAACTTGTTATTATATATTGTATAAGATTATTATCAAATAATTTAATTTTTTAAAATTTTAAAATAAAAATAAAAATAATTTACCTTAATTAATAGTACATGTTATTCATCGTTCCTGTGTTAAAGTCTGCCCACATAATGTGCGACATTACAAAGTTCCACCTATTATTGATATTCTTCCTCTGAGAATATTGAAGACCAAGTGTGTTCAGTGGGGAATTAATCAGGGGTTTACTTTTCTTTAGTGCTGAATGATTTCTTGTTGGTGTATGGGATTTATTGATGGTTCCACAATGATGTTTCAAGTAAAGAATGTCATAGTAGCGCTTAATAAAAGCTTCCCTGCTAATGGTTTGCTTCCTATCTATATTAGTGCTGATAGTGGAACTGGATACTTAACCATTTTCTTTGGTGCCATGGGCGATAGGTACCAACCAGATGAAATTCTCGTACGACTTTACGTTATCTTTGTTCAGCATAAATCACTTCATCTATGATTGTATTCTCGTTCACTTGCCATTATTAGGTCTTGATATGAGTCAAAAGCATCATTTTGTGAGTTTGTTCGAGTTTTTGGTTAACATTAAAGCTTTATTGCAGCTTTTACAAGTATTTACTCAAAGTTCGGAGTCAAGGGAACAGAACTTCAGCTGTGAAACATTATAGGTGAGGGGATTTGGTCCCCAGATGTATCTGCATTTATGCCTATATTAACCACTCTGGCACAATCGCTTTGCGTTTACAGTTTATGTCTTTATATGGAAACCACAAAAAATTGATGTGAATCTTTAACAAATCCAACAATATCATCAGGTGAGTAGAGTGTGAATCAAACGAAGAGAAAAAGAATAGAAGTAGTTAAGATAGATTCAAAGTATAAAAACAAAACTACCAACTAAGGAAATTACCATCTAAATTTCAACAATTAAAAAATTTAAGGTAAAGATTTGTTCAAATTTAAAAAATAAGCTCAATGCTTTAATTTTATTTTTTCAACAAAAAAACTCTATCTTACAAAGCATTGGAGATCTTTATAAAGGTCAAATACAGGTTAAAATAACATTGAAACATATTATAAGATCAAAAAAATAATAATTACTTAATATATAACATAATTTCAAAATAAAAATGAAGACAAATATTTTATTGGTGTAAAAATTGTCTTGGCCTAATATTACAATTTTTATAGTCAACCTTTTATCCTTTATAAATATATTCTTGAACCTTACAAATGATTTGAACTTATTTGTTGAAACTTTTAAAGTTACGTAGAAGAGATAAAATAATAAAAATAAAAATATTAATTAATTTAAATTTTTTTAATCTTGTCAAATTTTAACTTTTTCTTCTAAGATGAATGTTTTTATAATTTATTTCATATAAGTGATGTGGCAATTAAGAAGATTAGATATCATTGCCCTAAGTAATCATGGTTAAATCAAAAGAATAGCTTGAATTTTTAAATAGAATTTAAACTAAATGATCTAAAAAAAAATTGAGAACTCATATAAATTAAGTTTTAGTATTTAAATATAGTTGAGTTTGATAAGTTAAAATATTTATGGACTGGTCTTGGATTATGTTAGTATGATTGCTAGTGGATTGAGTGTGCATGGCTAAGATTTGAGTGTTTACGGTTTAGTTCCTTGTTTCACATCATCCTCCTCAGGTTGGAGAGAATTTGTTCTCAAATTTGAAAGATTTTCATCCTCCAATTATGACGAAAAATCTTTTACATTAAATATAGTCAAAACTCCACCCAACTCATTTGGCAAATCCACCTTATATGCATTATCACCTACATTTGTAATAGTCTTAAAAGGTCTATTTACTTTAGGAGTGATCTTACTTTTTCTCTTAAAAGAAAAGGGTTGAAAAATTATATTTCAATGAAACTTTATTAACTAATTATTATCAATTAAGGTCAAATATTTGAAAGAGATTAAAATATTTAAAACCTATCCAGTCATCCAGCTAAAAAAATCTGTCTAATTGGCTTTATTATGTTATCTTTCTTTTGTATTATTTGTTTATTTCTTAACTCTTTCAGTCCATGTTCACATTCTTTCAAATGAATACACACGCAAACTCATACATACATTATATGTATATGTACACGTGTGTGTATATATTCTGTGATAAAATTTACTATTAGGTCCACTATATTACACAAACTCATACATACATTATATTATATGTATATGTGTGCGTATATTCTGTGATAAAATTTACTATTAGGTCCACTATATTGTCAAAATTTATTTTGAAAATCTTAAAAATGTTTAGGGCTATTGATGTCAAATAATTTTTAAAAAAAACCCTCAATTTTCATGGTTATGAATTCTTAGGAGATTTGGTCTTCGCTGTAGCATTAACCAATAATTAATATAGATGTTTTTAATAACAACAACCATGTCCATGGCAACATGATAATACTTTATTTTTGTTAATTATTATTTATTACAAAATACTGTTATTTTTAGTATATTATCCAAGAATTTGTGAAACACATGAAACTATAATAACAAAGAAAATCCTCTTGTTCGTGATCATGGATTCTTTAAAGATATGGTTAGATCTTTGTGCTATACTTAATAATTATATTATATTTTTTTTAAAAAAATAAAAGAATATGTCAATATGATAGTATTTTAATTTTATTGATAGTTATGAGTGATAAAATATTATTATCTTTTTAATATGCTTAAAATTTTAATTTAAAAAGTAATAATATTATCAAATGATTTATTGATCTTTTTTAGATTTTAAAATAAAACTAAAAATAATGTACCCTAATTAATAGTTGTAAATTGTAAAATTATTTTATCTCATGAATTTAATTAATTTATTAATTTTATTTTTAAAAACTAAATATTTTTGAGTTGGGAGACTTTTTTGTTTATATTTAAGAGTCAAGGATATTAATTGTAGTATGTTAAAAGTGTTAAAAAATTCAATGTATTTAAACTAAGATACAGAGTGTGAATTTATTTATTAATAATTTTTTAGTTTCAAAACTTCGTTCAAAATTTAAAAAAAAATAAAAAATTATATATGATTATAAAACCTATCTTAGTTTGTCATTTATGATGATTGAAGAAATTTTCTCAAATGTAGAGAATTGTATTTTAACTCACTAATTCAAAGCATATTACAATCTTCTATTTGTATAAAAAAATTGCATACTTGAAGGAAAGTAATGGTATTTCGCGATACAGTTTGTATGAATATGTGATTGATTTTGGCGAATATGATATATTTGATTGACTGTTATTAGGCGATGTTTACACTTTCAATAAGTTTTCAGTAAGTTTAGAAGGACTTAAAGGTGAAAATTCAAGAGCAATAGGAGTTCCTCGTACCCTGATTGTGGTGAGTTGTCGTATTAGAAACTACAGAAATTTTCAAGTTTCAGTAGACTATAGATACCTGACACTTATTTTTAAGTCTCTTTGGATTTTGTATGAAATAATTCGCGGCTCTTGAGTCTTTCTTTTTCTCCAGTTTTTCAATGCAAGTTTTTGTTGTCGGTTGTATAAAATTGTCTTCGGATAATCGAAGCTTGTAGCCATTAATCATAACAGTTTATAGAAATAAAAAATCCTTAGTAAATTTTACCTTAGGTTTTTATGACCTGATCATTCTCTTCAGTAGTAAATTCTCATCCAATGGGTACTTTTCTTTGCTCACCCATGAATCTGATAAAAAATAATTCTAGTTTTTTATCATTTTATTTTGTCTGAACTGCAAACCTGCTGGTGAGATTAAATTTGAAAACTATTTTGATATAACTGAGAACTTTATAATGCAGACTAGGAAAAAGAATAATCTGAATGTGATTACCACTTGTTTTCCTTTTCAGAAGTGAAAAACATTGAGATGATCATGTAATCATATAATATGTGATGGGTATTGCGATTAAATTTCAATTAAATAATCTTGATGACTCTATTCGATTAGGGAAACTGGTGTAGTGCACTTATTTTGAAAGAGTTACAAGCATTGACTAACAACTAGACTCACAAGACTGTACTAAACCAGTGAATTTCTAAATTTTGGAACTTGGGGTTGATAATATTGGCTTCTTTCTGTGATTTTCTGCATGAATATTGATCAATAATCATCTTAATACTATTGCTGGAACAACAACCCATCAAGTGTCGCGTTCGAGTTCATAAGTAAACTATACTATTCAATTTTAACTTTATACATTTTAGAGATTGCATAGGGTTCTTGGTGTGTGACATTAATTCACAAACTCTATATCTAATAATACCGAAGACTTTGAATAAAATATGGTAATCATTTAAACAATAAGAATATTATAAATAATTAAATAAAATCAATAGCCGATTCCTATGATCTATTAAATCTCCTACCTAAGATTTGGAAAATATTTAATTGAATTAATTATAAAATTAAATAAAGATGAAAATAATTTGATAACTTATTATTACCAAAAAATAATTTAAATAATTTGGGAAATATTGTAAAGAATTAAATAAAAATCAATAGTTGAATTTTTTTTTATCTTTAGAAGATCTTAACTCGTAACCTAATTGGAGATGTTGTAGTTCCCATCATAATCCTTGATCATTCCATGACTTTCTAGTTTTTCTTTTTAACTTTTTTGCCGATCGTTGTTAGTTGCTATCGGCAGCATTGATGAAGATGGGTGATGGGGTTGTGGCAATCGACACCTCAGGCATCGGTTGAAGGCTACAGTGCTGTAGAATGGCGACGGTGCTTGGTGATGAAATGAGCAAGGGACGTGCATGGTTATTTTGTTGCTATTCTCAAATATTGTTGCCGGCTTCCTCGAATTTTGGTCGGTGAAATCTTACATGTTAGCTTTATGGATGGTGAAGACTATTTTGGCTAAAAACGATAAGCTATTTTTATTAAAAAAAGACCAAATCTATAAGTAGTTCATTTGTATAATGAATTTATGCATATAAAGTTGAGATATAAAATTCTTATTTTAAATATAATACCAATCAATTATCATAGTAATTATTACTAAAGCATTTTTTTTCTCAAGTAAAGGATTCTTATTTAACACTTACAATATCTCAAACATGCAATTACGTTTGGGAAATTTTCTAAACTAGTTATATTTATAAATTAATTTACTAACTTAGCTATTTGTCTAATATTATTATTAATGAGTAATAACAAAATGTTACAAAATTTTGCATATTCATACTTGTGGGTGAATTGTGATAATTCTAAGTATTTGTATTGTGTTAAAA
The DNA here is from genome assembly GCA_032402905.1 of Khaya senegalensis. Lineage (NCBI taxonomy): Eukaryota > Viridiplantae > Streptophyta > Magnoliopsida > Sapindales > Meliaceae > Khaya > Khaya senegalensis. The sequence continues at coordinate 5,174,558 of CP135551.1, read as the reverse complement.
GAGAAAAATCTGAATTTAATCTATTTAATAATTATATCAAGAAATAAAAATTTTAATATAACACAATTATTAAACTGTTAAATGAGTTATAGTCATTTCATATGTTCAATATTTTTTATTTATATTATAATATATTTTTATAATATTTATAGTAATATTTTTTAAATTATTAATTAATTTTATTTTGAACATAACTTTATACCTTTTTAAAAATAGATGAATATATCTATTTTTTAAAAAAATATAAATATTATAAAATAAATTTATTAAA
>CP135551.1:5155212-5171439 GCA_032402905.1 Khaya senegalensis | reverse complement strand
CTCCTTTTCCCTTTGCTTCTATAGACCACCAATTTCAGAGATCAAAGAAAGCTGCTTTTGAAGCCTAAAATAGGCCAAATGGAAAAGGAGAAGGAACAATAGCTCCCTGACTGGGAGAATGCGATTGATATATTTAACATATAATTTGATGCACAGAAAGCATCTCCTTCAGAAATTTCTTCTGGCCAGCTACACATCATGTAAGCTTAAGGAAATAATTCTATTTATCAAGAATTTGCAGCACAATATAAAAGGGCATAATTTGTTTAGTAATTAGCATACCTGTGAAAGAAGCTCAGGAATGAATGCTTTCAAATCAACAAGGGAGAGGTCACGTAGTATATCCAACTTATCATCTACATCATAGAAACTCTGACATAGAACTTGTAGTCTCAAATATGAAGAATGACTTAGAGGCTTAATATTGGTGTTTTTCAAACTTCTCTCCACATCTTCTTTAATCACCTGGTAAATTCTGTGTCAGTTTTATAAAACAGAAACCGAAAACAGGGACAAAACAAATTGACTCCTCCTAACTAAATGCAACATCCAATTTTATATCTCATATACATTTGAGTTATGGAAAAGATTAACTGAAACATAAGAGGCACTAACTATTAACAATCAGTTGATTCAGTATAATTTAATTCTATAATGCATAAGCAACTAGTCAAACAGCAACCTTGCTCAGCTAGCTAGTATACCAGTTTTCCCTGAGAAGCACACACATGACTAAAATTTCCAGTATTCAAGTTGATAAGTACTCTTCAGTTACAAGCCAATAATAAGAATAAAAGAACCAACAATCCCACAACTTCTCAAAAAGAAAATGATAAGAATAAAAAGAAAACAATAGATGCAGCAAGAGAAGACATGTAAAAAGTAGAATGCAGAAATAAAATAAAGGAAAGGTACAGTTACCTTGAAACGATCATCAGTCGGCACAAAGGATTTGGCTATTGCCAAAACCTTAGATAAGAGAACTGGAAGCTTATCATTAAAACCATAAACCTTTAGTTCCAGCTTGCCACTGGAGAAAGACACAGAAGTTTCCAACTTGGCAACACTAGCCTGGAGACAACGGATAGTATCATGCAATGACCTTAAATGTCATAAATGCAAATATAACTTGAGTGAAATGAAGGGAAAAAAAAAAAGTACCAGAATAAAGTAATCAACAAGGAGTTAAATATAGACATGAATATTTAAAAACATGTAAATAAAACTAATAAGAAATTACACTTTCCCTTTCAACTAATGAAATATGTGAAAGAAATGTATCGATGGGTGAGTAGTGGAGGTCTCTCTGTTCATTGTGCTGGCTTGATGAAGCCCAAATTTGGGACAAATAACTAGGCATCTCTAGCCAATTGGTGGACTATTTTTGTGAGGGTGCTTCTCGGTTTCCCTCAATGGGGTGATACATTTAATACTTTTATTTTTTTAAATGTTTACAAAGCCAAAATCCATCAAACTATGTTCACTGAGTTTTAAACTGGGAACTACTGCCAGACCCCATAAAATTGATAGTTAAAGAACTTATGGGATATAAATATCACATGTAGGTAGCCCCAAGGGGATTTGATCCCCTAAACTCTTGATTGAATCCAACTGTCTTAACTATTCAACCCAAACCCATCAGATTCCATGTATCCCATCTACTATACCAGTCAACTCGGCAAGATTAATATAAGTGGAGAATAAAGAAAAAGACATCAGACTTAAACAAGTAAAACATCATTCACAATAAAGGTAAGCAACTAACCTGATATATAATTTCATTAAGCTCATCTTTGAGAAGGAGAATAAAAAGTTGCGTCAAAAGACAATTCTTTGCATTATCATATCCTCCCTTCATATTTATGAGAAAATAAGTATTTGCACGAGGAAGTTTAAAAGTATCATCGAGCTTATACCACAATTTGATTAATGGATCATCAAGTATACATGTTGGAGAAGAGACAGTTGCAAGATCATTAGATGTGTTATTTGCATGAATGGAAAAATCAACTGGAATGAACTCATTCTTCGAAGGTAGTTGTAATGAAACATCAATTTCATGTGAATTCCTCCATAATTCCATCAGAGATGGGGAAATATCTTCTTCAGTAAAGAATGACCCAAACCAAGGCTCACATTGAGAATCTGGAAAAGAAAACCAAATTGAAGTGAATATTAGGTCAATCATTTCAATGAAACAAAATAAGAAAGTTTGCATTCAAACGAGGACAAGGGAATGAGAGGTCCCCCAGCAAGAGGTCCCAGCTTGTATAATCAGAAGATACAATGAATGTTTATCAGATATTATTCACAGGTCCTAAAAACAGTTATACGCAATACTATCAACTAATGCAATTAGCAGTTTGCTTATTAAATTACCTTGCGACCTTGTAAAGGATTTTGATACTACATCAACCCTCATGTTTTCTGGTGTGAAGAAACCCAGTACATATTTTATCATTTCCTCATCCCAGACCTTGTACACATAGTCTCCATAAATGACATGCTCAGCAGGATAAATGAGTAAATTCTCTGCAATAAAAAAAATTTAGATACAGTTAATTTGACAGATGGGAAAATCCAAACAATATAAGAATTCTTAGGATAAAAATGAATGTTCTAATGTATAAGATTTTTCTATTAATTACTCCCCTAAACAAAAGCAATAAAATCCTGGATCTTCTAGGTAAAAATTTACATAGCATATGATAGAATATCCCCAAATTGTATACTGTTGTCCAATAACTACCTGCTATTTTTTTACAGACAGATACTTGGAAATGTGGTCAACCATTTGTCCCACAAATACTAATCAAAGAGAAGCCAAGTACTGGAGTGGACCAGATGTCAACAAAAGAAAACAGAATCAGCTTGGTTAGTATGTGAATTGCTATACAAAAGCAATCTACAAATTTCTAAGTCTAGAAAACAGCCATACAAAAACAATCTACAAATTTCTGAGGCTCTGTGCAATGCGTACAGAAAACTGAAAGCCCTTTGAAGAGAACCACTTAGCTCAGTACCCCTTCCTTGTTGAGTGGTGAAGAACAGGAACTATCTTGACCTTCCTTCAATACAGAGGCCCAAAGAGAATATAAAGGGTAGGCTGCATTAGCTTAAATTTATATGTGTTGCTTCCTTCTTTGTCCTTAAAATGAATGATAAAATCCTCTAAATGTGATAATTGATTATTATCAAATAATTTATACAAATAACTCAACAATTAATATAATGTTATATATAACTTAAAAAACAAATATACAAATTACATTAAATTCATTGATCTATATATGATGTGATAATTGTCTTGATATTGTCATGTTACTTGTCCATAGTTCCCATGCATCCAAATAGTTCCCATGATCTTTGGATACTGCAACTTATTTTAACTTCCTAGAACAATTTAGCCCAGAAAAAGATGTGATTGAGCAAGAAGGATGTTGCAATATGCTGTCTTGCCATTTCTTCCACATAAAACACACCAGTATGGTGGAGAATCAATGTTAATAAATTTCTTAGCATGACTTCTACAATATTAGGACTCTCCCTTCACAACTATTCTGCTGTCTAGGGAGAACATTGGCCTTCCGGACAATCTTTAATTATTTGAAATCTTCAGTAGGACTTTCTCCACAAAATTATAAAACTTGGATTTGCAATCCCAAAGTACTCAAGCTTCTAAATTCGACCATCTTCCTCCATTTCAATTAAACAACCTCATAAGGGCTAAACATTCCTTTCCACTTTAAAATTACTTCTAAAAGTTGAAACTCCTCATTCAATTTAAAGTGGAGGGGCACATAAAGGAATGAATAGAGATAAGCATAATAAGCAAGGAAAAATCTCTGACAACAACATAAAAGACATCCAATTATCCTCCCAAATACGAAGAGTCTTCCCATTTTCCCACTTTTGTTGTCCTTATCCAAGGGAAATCTACAAAGCCACTTTCAGGCCTTCCTTTATCTTCATATTCAAACACTATATTCTACAGAAGAAAATGAGTCATTTGCTTTCCAAAACCTACCCAATGACATCCCCTTAAAGACTTATTAATCCACTAAGAAACCCACCACAAATCTTGAATAAGGAGAGAAAATAAAGATAAACGGTCAACAGCATCAATAGTATGAGTCTTCCACCTTTCAGAAGAAAAAGAAGTGATCTAATTACAAAATAGAAGGAAAAAGAAAATTGAAAGGTCAATTGAAATTGCACAGAAGTCTTAATTCTCGATTAAAATATGTATACCTGCATAAAGCAATCATATAATCAAATCAGAAACATTAATCTCAGCAGAAGCACATGAAAAGAGTAGAAACAAGTAGAAAGTCAATAAAGCAAACCTGCAAGTTCTGCAGCATAATCATCTTGAGGTTGCTCTTCTGCAAATCTAAATTCCATGTTTCCAATATCTTGGAGTTCCTTAAATATCCATTCTTGAGGAGAAACTTGATTCAATAATTTTATGTATTGATAAACAAACCCAACGATGTCAAAGATCTGAAAAATTCATGTTTTCAATCCACTTGGTTAATATACATTATATACCAAAGCAGTCAGAGCAACTGCTATGAAGACAGGCAACTAGGCCACACAAAAGAACAAAGCCCTAAGAAACTAGTAAACCCTGAATTGGCCACAGGGAAGCAATAAAGAATTAAGAATCTAATAAGTCCTATGCTTCCTTTCAGCCATGCTAGTCCTCAAGCAATTTAGATGAACACACAACATCTTTACAAATAGCAAAGACATAACTGATCAATCACGCCAAAAATACATCAATGATCATCATCCGGCAAAATTTTTAAGCCAAAATTGTCATCTACAGACCTGAAATTGCAAACTTAACAGAGATCCCTGAGAAATTTTCGGTCAATTTTTGTTCCACGCAACAAAGAGAAGATGCTTCACAAAATGGGAGATGCAGTTAATACCTTTTCCAATCCAGAATCTGTGAGGTGTATGGACACAGAAAAAATATAGGCCATGGAAGATCGGTGCATTCCTTCATTGCCAACACCAGCAGAAACAGAAGTTGCCCACCCTCTACTTTTAAGAAAGGAATGAAAGCTCCCTTTGCCCTCTGAAAATACAAACAGTATGCTCAGAAGAACAGTTAAAGCTAAAAACACAAGGCTGAAAATATAAGTCGTAAATCTGGGTAGGGAATCCTTGGAAACTAGCAATATGAGGACCGGGATCAGGAAGTTAAGCCATTCATAATGGGTCTGCAGGGAAAGTTAATTTTGTTTTCTATGGTTTCTATTTATGAGTTCTATGCTCAAATGCAAGTTGTCCCCCTAAAGTCCAAACAGAAGAAATTTCCTTGTATGAATTATTGCATTAACAAACAGATCTTCCTTACTATAGACAAATACCAGTTTGATTTAGTAGTTCCCCTCAATAAAAAAGGACACTTTGTGGTAAAAAGAAAGCTAAATGAATATAATCTCTTTTATTTACGATGAGGATAGATATGCAAACAAAGGAAACCCAGTGATCATAAGTAATGATGGCATTGTTTGCAACAGATTCAATGTTCCATTCAACATTCCTTTTTCCTGACATACAGAAACATGTGCACATGCATATAGTTGCTATCTTGAATGCAATATATTTCATACCATGTCCCAGAAGATGGGCTAAATAATCTTCAGATTTTTTCAGATATTCTTGACGAAGACACGGCAGTGTCCATGTTATATCAAGGATATGAACATCTTTAACAGCCTCCAACCTATATACTTTACCAGCTTTCCAAATAGGCCCTTCTACTGCAAACTCTGGTTTTATTTGAGGACCTTTTCTGACATCAGCAAACAACTCCACAATCCAACTCTGAAGTGTATCCAGAGGTTCTGCAGCAAATGCAAGCAATACTATTAGCATCACCTCCATTTAAATGTCAATACCCTCAAATTTCCTACCAAGTCGACAAAAATATCCATTATAAAGTTGCTTCTAGGAAACTTGCATCACAAAGCACGTCAACTACCATTTACTTTTATAAGTGTAGAGGATTCATTTTAAAAATAAATGTGCTTCTGTTTATTCTCAGTTTTTAACTATCTACATCAGTTCAAAGAAGGGGAAACCAAAATCAAATTAAAAAAAATATGAATCCCAAATAATAACATTGAAGGAATAAGTGCCAACCATTTGTATTAAAATTATTTCTTAAAGATGCTAAGGCTTCATTAGGTATTGAGGTTTGGTGGCTTTCAAGCCACTGCTATTGTGAAATGGAAGCACTTGATTTTGAATATTAACAGCAAAATGTGTAGGTCCCGGTAAAAAGTGAACTTACCAATCACTTTTTCGGCTTTCTTTCAAAGCACAACAGGAGTACCATAGTCCCAAACATAGCTTAAATAAGGAGTCAGAAGGTCACCCATCATCATTTAATTAGTTTGACATTTAGCAAACAGCAAGATGTTGTTCAGTCTACTAGACAGGGAGCAAACAGCAAGATGTTATTCAGTTTACTAGACAGGGAACCCAAATGTCAATTTTTCCACAAGGTCCATGATTCACAAAGCTTGAGAATAAAATATTACAAAACTTATATGCCTTGTAAAGCAGTCAGGCTTCACCTTAAATCATGATACACCTAACTGTAAGTTTCATAAAAGGAATGTACAACATTGGAAAGTAATTGGGTGTGAACCCCAGTTATAAGTGATGGACATGAAATTGAAATATTTCACAATCAGCGTGGAGAGCAAAGCTTTATGATAGAGAAAAGGGGTTGCCACCAATACTCCACAACAGACATCAACAAGCTCAACAGCTCCAACCCTCAACTATAGGTCATCATCATCTCCACAAACCTAATCGCTGACACCACTTCAGCAGTGCCTATCATGCTGCTTGCACCACCATCCTCTCTTTTAATTAGACTGTATGTGATTATCATCACCATATTCACTGCTAAACTATCACAATAATACCTCCATCACTGCCGGACCACCACTGCCATGCTATCCCAGCTCCACTTTCGATAGCACTACTACCTTTTCAAACTACATAAAATTCATTATCATTCTTCTTCTATAAACAATATTCGTACTTCCACAAGAAACTTTGTGAAATTCAGTTCAGCTTACTGCAATTCCTAATGCCAATTCCATTCCTTCTAAGCATGAGCGGCACATTGTATAACATATAATATATAGATAGCAAAGTAAAACAGTACCTCCTCCTATGACAACTAGCTTCATTAGTCCACCATAGTAATAGTCCCTGTAAAATTTCAAAATTTGTTCCCGCAAATTGATTCCTTTCTCCATAGCATCAACCAGGCTCTTTTTGTTTCCTTACATGAGAGCAAATAGATACTTCATATAAACAGTTAAATATATTGTCCGACAAATGAAATCAAAGTAGATGTGAGCTTACCCCAAAAGAATTTGTTAAAAGGGTGACCAGTTCGTGATGTATGGCACTGAAGTTGTTGAAGGCGGCAAGCATCGCTTTGCAAAGCCTGGTTGAATTCTATCTTACCAAAACGAGAAAAAAATAATAATAATCTGTCATCCATATTGATTCACATTATGGTATAACAATCAGCAATAAACAATATTCTCATGACAGCTATGCAATAAGAATTATACAGTGGACATAGTTATTAACTGTGATTTTTTTAACTATAAAAAGGAACAATACTATTAGGTCAGAATAACACATACCAGAATCTACAGCAAGTACCTCACGCTCCATGGCTTCCTTTTTCACAAGGGGAGAAATGAAAAACTGTGAAAATCTGACAAGGAAAAAAGACAACCAACATAAACATCTAACCAATCCCCTAATCCATGATGGCAGTACAAGATAACTATCATTTAAAGGATTAATTTTTAAGAAGATATATATGACTTTGGTTGACACAACTTAAATATTTGGAAGTATGGGATCAGAAATCATGCCATTGGCACCACCTGCTACAAATTGCAACAAACACCCTGCCATCGACAATATTAACTGGAAAAGACATTAATGACACTGACAATGATAAATATAAGCAATAATGTAAGGATAAACACAGGTATCAGTAAAATATGAATGATGATCATGATGTAGTGGAAAGAATGAAACAGTGAACCAAAACATAAAATTTTTCATAAAACTTTTAAAACCCCAGGTTTGCTAAATGAATAGCAACTCCTCTTGTTCACATAAACTTGTACTAGTATCATTAATATTGCATGTTTTAAGCTGGCTTCATATGGAATGGAACCCCAAGGACTGATTATCAAAATTACATGCAGAAAAGAATCAGCATTTACCTCATCAAAGCACCCTTAAGAAACTCTCGTTTGACTTCAAAATGGTAACAGGTACGCTCAGTGTCAGTGTATGCATTTGAAGAACCTCCATGCTTGGACAAGTAACTATCATACTAGCACAAAATAGAGTCAAGGTGGTTGGCCCAATTATAATCACCTTACAACACACAAATCAACATCATGCTTAAATGAACAGGACATGACAGTAGCTGAGGCATGCATCAAATTCTAGAACAAAAATATATAATGAGTAAAAGATTCAATGAAAATGAAAAAAAAAAAAAAAGTATTTAGAACAAGAAGCTATTAGACACAAATATTTTAAATACTGTTAAATTTTATTTTCCCTTTAGTGGCATCATATCGCCATTCTAAATAACTATTTTCATGAAACTGATTCATTTCCTTTCTTTTGTCTTTACAAAATATGCTAAAGAAAATAACATAAGCAGACAGACCTCGTTTTCATCAGGAAATTCAATACTCCCCATGAAAAGCATGTGTTCTGCACATCATAAAACAATCTCTCAATAAACTCATAAAATGGCACTTGAATTATAAAGCATCAATTGAATAAAAATGACCTAACCTAGAAAATGAGCAAGTCCTTGTGCCTCAACAGGGTCACAGAAACTTCCCATTCCTACACACATTGCTGCAGCTGCCTGCGATTATTAAAACGAAAGATTCCAATCACTAGACCGAATATATTTCAAAATCTAGAAATTGAAGTATATAGAAAGTTAACCTTCTTAGTTTGAGAAGAAATGCCCTTTCCTTTCAATTCCTTTTCGTTATCATTGCTTTCATCTTCCTCTTCCTCTTCCTCTTCTTCTTCGTCATCCTCTCCTTCATCAACAGATTCCTCCTCAGGTTCTTCGTCTTCGGTGTTTTCTAGGGTTTTACCGTCATTAGAGTAAATCTCAGGATCGTGAACAAGCAAAGCACGTAGACCATTCTCCAGCTCTAACACTCGATACAGTCTCCTGTCGTTTGGCGATTTTATCACAACATCGTCCGACGACCAAATGCAACGATTTCCTCCCATCGTTTTTTCTCACCTTAGTTCAGACAACACGACACAGTGACTGCTACCATTCAAGTTTCCACGTGACAGAGGGTTTTGATTTTGTGGCCTAATCACCCAAAGCTTCACTCTGACAATTTTGTGTTTTCTTTGTTTTTTTCTTCTCATAACTAGCCCATTTTTAAAGTCCAAACTTGTGTTTAGATCAATCCAAAAGTTTAAGCATAATTTTGGCTCAATCCAAGAGTTAAATTTAATTTTGACTAAACAAAAATGTTTATGGACCAAAATACTCCTACTATACAAATTTTTTTCTCATTTCAATTTGCAAAGTTCTAACACCTACACATTTCATCAACATTCTTGACAAAATATTGAAAATCTTGATATTTTATAATGTATTTTGATAAAATATTGAAAAATTTTTGATAACAAATTTGAAATTTATTTAATATTTTTCAAATGTTTTAATTTTCAAATCCTTCAATAATTCATTGTCCTCCAAGTTTTTTTTGTATCTAATGATTGCTTATGTGTGATCATTTGAGTATAGAACTCTTCTTTCAATTCTAAGATGAAAAGTGTGATCGAACCAGCAAACTTTTTCCCTGCAAATATATGAGATTGGCATGTATGTCAATCGACAGTAGCAAAACATTTTTGCTACATTGTAAAAGTAAAATTTCAAAACCAGAATAAGGAAGTAATAGAAGATCAATATGATAATTTTTCACTCTTTTAAGTTCTTGTCAAAAAATCCTAGGATGTAAAATTGTTTTGGATGATGTAATTGCCAACCTAGATTGAGGGGGAAAAAAAAAAGAAGGAAATTTCCAAATTCTAGAGGCATTGGTGGCATCTGAACCAATCATAGATACCAAGAATCTATAAGGGAAAACAAATATGTGTCAATAGAGAAATAGTTTTATTGATAACCATAGGTACTACATCATATCAAAACTATGAATTTGTTTTCAAAAATGGGCTTTAATTCATACTAAAAGCGAAATGTATCCCCAGGATGATATGGCTGCTACACCACCATTGTCGAGAATCCACCTTCGATCTCTTGTATGAGTATTGTTCTTACCACCATTGGGTCCTTCTCTGACCATCGGATACTTCTCTGAATAAATGCACGCAAATGTAGTTAAACATTGTTAAGTTGGTTTACAGTAATAACTAGAAAGTCTTCTCTCTGCAACTGTGAGGATGAGATAGGTAAACAATAACAAGATAGTATATTTTGAAAAATGAAAGTAAAGCACACTTTATTCATAAACGGAACAACTTATATAAATACAAGAAATCCTAGAAAATTTGCAGTGAAAAATAAAACCACTAAATTTACAAAGCATGTGCAACTAATCTCTTAGAATTAAAAATCCATTTACTAACTAAATACCAAAAAAATAATAAATGACATAACAATGTTTTGACTAAGTAATTTCTGCAGTAATTCTAACACTCCCCCTCACTGCAGAAATTGGATATCCCCAACATGTCTCTAAACAACTCAAATTTTCCTGAAGCAAGTGGTTTCGTGAACAAGTCTGCAAGTTGCTCATTTGTGTTGCAATAATCAATCTTGATGCTTCTTTGTGCAACTAAATCTCTTATGAAATGATATCGGATCTTTATATGTCTTGTGCGACTGTGATACACAGGATTTTTTGTCATAGCAATTGTAGACTAATTGTCACAATAAATAATTGTTGCTTCAGCTTGCTTTTGCTTCATGTCTTCTAAAATTATTTACAACCAAATTGCTTCACAAGTCGCAAAAGTCACTGCCATATACTTTGCATCTGATAATGACAATGCAGTTGATAATTGCTTCTTTGAACTCCATGAAATAACTCCAAACCCAAGATTGAAGACGCAAAAGTCACTACCATATACTTTGCATCTGATAATGACAATGCAGTTGATAATTGCTTCTTTGAACTCCATGAAATAACTCCAAACCCAAGATTGAAGACATAACCTATAGTACTCCTTCGATCATCAATTGATCCTGCCCAATCACTATCTGAAAAACTATAAAGTTTAAAATTATGACTGGTACAGTACTAAAGACCATAAGAACATGTTCCTTTTAAGTATCTCAATACCCTTTTTCCAGCCCAAAATAAAGTTTGCTGAGACTTTGCATAAACCTTAATAAAATACTTATCAGGTCGATTATTAGTAAGATAAAGTAAACTTCCTATCATACTTTGATAGAGATTAACATCTACTTTTTCTTCCCCATAATTCAAAATGAATTTTTTATTGCAATTTATAGGAATTTTAACTGGGTTGTAATCTTGTATTTTGAATTTGAAAAAAAAGTACTTAATATACTTCTTTTAAAAAACAAAAATTCCTGCACCACATTACTTTATTTCTAGCCCCAAAAAATAACTCATGAGACCCACATTAATCATATCAAACTCCTGAATCATTCTGCTTTTAAATTCATCAATCAAAGCTACATTATTACTGGTATAAATTAGATCATCCACATAGAGACAAACAATCAATACCTCAGTAGCCCCTTTTGCTTTGACATATAAAGTTGGCTCATTTGCACTTCTAAGAAACCTATGCTTGTTTAAATGCCCATCAATCTTCTCATACCAGGTCCTTGGTGCTTGTTTCAACCCGTAGAACGCCTTTTTTAGTCAATACACCTTCTTTTCTTGACCTAAATTTCATACCCAGCTGGTTGTTATACATATACTTCTTCTTTCAAAACACCATTGAGAAAGGCTGATTTTATATCAAATTGAAAAACATTCCAATTATAATGACCAGCTATTGTTAAAATTGTTCATATAATGTCAAACCTTACCACTTAAGCAAATGTCTCCTCAAAATCTATGCCTTTACACTGTATGTACCTACATGCAACTAGCCTTACTTTATATTTCTGAATTGAACCATCAGCTTAGAACTTAACTCTGTAAATCCACTTGAGTCCCACAGTTTCCTTATCCACAGGTAAGTCCACTAGCTCCCATGTCTTGTTTTTCTCCAAAGCTTTAATTTCTTCATCCATGGCATCACACCATTCCTTGCTCATCATAGCAACTTCAAAGAAATTTGGTTCTTGAATTTGTGTAAATTGACATCTTTCTTCAGTTACTAACATCATGGAAAGGTATGTCTTTGGTTTTAATTTTTCAGTTTGCAATTAGGTCACCATAGGATGAATGCACTAAGTTACAGTAAGATTTAGTGAATTATTTTGTATAGTATTTAGGGCTAGTAGTGTTTCAGGTGATTGAATTTGTGAAGAGGTTGGTTGTGTCATCTCAAATAGGGGGGTTTCATTGTCCACATCCTCATTCTCCTCCAAAGTTACACCTGAAAAAAATTGTTGCTTATCCCAATTCCATGCATTTTTTTCATCAAAAGTAACATCACGACTGATTATTAATTTTTTGGTGCAAGAATCATAAAAACGATAACTTTTAGTTTGAAGACTATATCCAACAAAGATGCATTTTAAGCTATTATCATCAAACTTACTTTTTTTAAAAAAAGGAATATGAACATATGAAATGCATCCAAAGACTCTAAAATGGGTTACCTTTAGCTTTCATTTATACCATGCCTTAAATGGAGTTTGTTGATGTAATGCTGGTGTGGGACTTTGATTTAGTATGTAAGTTGCTGTATAAACTACTTCAGCCCAAAAACAATTTGGAAGATTCTTCACCTTAAGCATACTTTTTGCCACCTTAACTAGACTTCCATTCTTCCTCTCTGCCACCCCATTTTGTTGAGGAGTGTATATGTTGGTTAATTGTCTCTAAATTCCAAATTTTGTGCAAAAGTTGTCAAACTCTTAAGATACAAACTTTCCACCACGATTTGTCTACAAAGTCTTAATGAGTATCCACTTTACTTTTCAACATTAATCTTGAAATTCTTGAAAATGGATAACACACTCGACTTTTGTTTAGCAAAATACACCCAAGTCATTCTGCTAAAATCATCAACAAAAATAACAAAATAAATATTGTTATTTAAGGAATGACTTTTCATAGGCCTGCAAACGTCGGCATGTACCAATTCAATAGGTTTCGATACTCTCCAAGCACGTCCCTTAAGAAAGGCATCTCGATGTTATTTCCCTAATATGCAACTTTTACATATGTCATTTATATATTCAACCAAAGGCAAGCCATTAACCATATCTTGGTTAGCTAGCATTTTTAAGCTTGTAAAATTTAAATGCTTATATCTTTAATGCCATAACCAACTATCATTCGCTTGAGAGGCTGTAAGTGCTTAAGTTTCACTACCCATTGATAAAGGAAAGATGTTGTTTTTAGCCATAGGAACTTAGAACACCATGTGTTGTTTGGTTTTATCAGTATAAATGGTGCATGAAAGGTCCTCAAAAACAAGTGAGTAGCCTTCCTTCAAGAATTGTCCGACACTAAGTAAGTTTGAGTCCAATTCGAGCACATACAAGACATTTTTTATGCAACTCATTTCAAATAATTTGACCCCCACAACTCCTTTGCCTTCTGCTTTGCAAATTGTACCATTACGCATCTTTACACTTGTCTCAACCGATCGATCTAAACTGATAAAAGCCTTCAAATTCGCTGTCATGTGATTACTACAACCATTATCCATATACCAAGCACGTGGAATACATGTGTTAGCTATAAAACATGCAAGAAATAGATTTTCATATTCATACTTCCCTTTCTCCGTAGTAAATTTCGCATGTTTCTCTTTCAATCCACAAAACTTTTCAATATGATCAAATTTCTTACAATAATAGCATTGAATCTTACTGTTCTGAGTCTTATTACCGTCATCAACATTTTTATAATGCTGGTTGTGGCTACTTGCATATCCATGACTTTTGTTACTTTAGGGAAATTGGCCTTAAACTCCTTTCTTTGTGTGTGACTTAGCCGCATGACTGCTAGCATTGAGTTTAAACAACTGTAATTTTGTATGAAATGTATTTTCCACAGTGCTCTCATTATATCTTTTATACCTGTCTTCATTTGATTGTAAAGATCCTAACAACTCATCAACGATTAGTATACTTAAGTCTTTTGACTTTTCTATGGCAGCTACAACTGACTCATATTTTTTGGACAAACTTCTTAGTATTTTTTCAACAATTTTTTGATCAGACATTTGCTCTCCATACTTGCGAATTTGACTTACAACTTCCATTAAATTACAGAAATAATTTTGCATAGAATCCCTTTCTTTCATAGACGAACTCTCAAATTGTCTACGAAGTGTTTGGAGTTTACTAGGTTGCACCTTAAAAGTACCTTGATAACCTTTTTAAAGTGCATCCTAGGCTTCTTTAGACTTCGTCGCTGCCGCAATTCATGGAAAAAGGCTATCATCAATAGTTTGTTAAATGGAAAAAAAAGAGCTTTAGCATCTTTCTTTTGAAAGTTCTTGAGAACATCAACAGTCACTCCAACTTCAATATAACTCTTCTTCGCAAATTCCCACAAGTCTTGGAAAAAAAATAAAGTCTTCATCTTGGTACTCCAAATATCATAACTTTGCCGTTTGAACAGTGGAATTGTAGTTATTATTGGATTAACTCCACCGTGGTTGTTTGTCATGACTCTGATACTAGTTGTTAATCTAGTTTACAGCAACAATTAGAAAGTCTTCTCTCTGCAACTGTAAGGATAAGAGAGGTAAACAATAACAAGATAGTATATTCTAAAAAATGAAAGCTGAGCACACTTTATTCATGAACAGAACAATATTTTAACTAAGTAATTTCTGCAGTAATTCAAACAAACACTATACCCATAAAATTTGCAATAAAAAATAGACCTACTAACTTCATTAAACATGTGCAACTAATCTCCTAGAATAAAGGACCCATTTATTAACTAAATACTTGAAAAATAGTAAATGACATAACAATGTTTTAACTAAGTAATTTCTGCAGTAATTCTAACAAACACTATACCAAACATTGTGTTGTGGCCTTCAACATGAAATCCCCATCCACCATCTTTATTTTGTTATGTGCATATTGCATTAATTAATGAGAAATTGATGTGGGAAAATAGTTTAAATCTTAATCAGGAAAAGTTATATTTGAAATGATAATCATGCATTAAACTTGTATGTGATGATAGTATAAGTAAAGAAGCATCTCTTTGCGATAGCTCAACTAAAAATATAGGATTGAGATATCTTGTAATCTACAGTCTCAAGACTTATCAATTTTACTCGAACAAATAAAAGTGTAAAAATCTAAGTCCATTTTATTTAATGTTACACCCAATATAAAGAAAAATTTTAATCCCATTTTTGTTTGTTTTTTGCTCATGTATATATCTTAGGCCCCTCACGTGTGTGTATGTATGTATGTATGCAGGCATGTATGGATAAGGTTAAGTTGTCAAAACTAGAAATTGAGAGAAAATTTAGAAGCTTTGGGAAAAAAGAAGAAAGAAAAGAAAAAGGAGGAGAGAAAGAAAGAAAGGAAAAAAGAAAAAGAAAGAAGGAGAAAAGGAAGTAGGAAAAAGAAAAAATATGAGAGAGATAAGAAATTTAGGATTAAGGAAGAGAATTTTAAAGTAATACTTATTTTATTTTATTTAAAAAAAATATTTATATTTAGTGTAAAAATTGTTGAAAATAAAATAAAATACGTGAATTTTATTTTGACACTTTAAAAGTTAAGTTTACAATTGTTTTAAATTTTTGAACTTCATATCAATAAGTTTTCGATTGAATTTGATAGTTTAATTAAAAAAAAATTTCAAAGTTATTTAAAATTAGATAAAAATCTGTAAAATTTTATTAAAGAAAATAAAAATTTTAAATATTATATTTTATTTTATAAATTAGGAGGTTTATTTGTAAATAATTAAAAATTTTAGATCGTAATAAAATTTTTTATAATTTAAT
>CP135551.1:5125637-5152231 GCA_032402905.1 Khaya senegalensis | reverse complement strand
CTTTTTTTTATTTATTCAATTATTTAGATTCCTATATTAATATCATTCCATGTGTTATTATTAATAATAAAGTAAAAATTTATTAAAAGAATAAAAAATTAAGATAATAGAGTTGATTTTTTTAAAATTATAATTATATTAAAATTGAAAAAAATATAATTTAATTTAATATTTTTATATCCAACCAAACTTCACTAGAATTAGATGAAATACTATTGATGAAAAAATCATTGAATTTTTGGGAGACTATAAAACAAATTATTCAATTATTTAGTCAAAATTGGAAAATATACAACCAATGGGCAGGGAATCTTTCATTCCAAGTCTTTTTCTTAACCTAACTCATAGACTTTAAGTAGAAATTAAATTTCTTCTTAGTCTTGATGTAATCGAAATTCAAAATTCAAAATTTAAAATTTAAAATTTTCGTCTCAAAAAATTTTATAAATTAAACTATATTTACATCTAATTTAATGTAAAATTTAAATAATTTAGTAAAATTTAAATGTTATTGTTTAAAAAAATTTAAATTTTTTAATAAAAATGATAATAATAATTTAAAATTTTACCTTTTTAAATATTTGTATTATAATTCGATCTCAAAAAATTTTATTTATTTTTATGAAAAATTAATTAGAAAATTGATGTTCGATGTTACAATTAATTTATTTTTGTATTGTTTAATTTAAATTTACACAAAGTGTGTTTTCATTTGTTGTTTTAAAAATATTTAGGGGCCAATATGCAATTATTTCAATATTAAATATGGAGGAAATTATTTTACGAAGTTGGTTGTCTATTTTTATAATGAATTGAATTTAAGGGACTTAATTGCAATTTCCTGGCGCGGGAAACTTCGCGGAAATTTCCTTTCAGTTCTTAAAGGATTAAATTCCCCACAGAATCAGGCCGCTCCTGCGTCTAGCTCAGAATTTAAAACAAACCTTCCTTCAGTTCTGGTAAAATTCTCTATTTATGTTTTGTTTATCAATCTTTTATTGAAAAAGAGAATATTTAAATTGTAATTCCGAACAAATCCTTACTGGTTTTCTGTTTTACCGTTCTGCCAAACAACTGCTATTAAAATCATCCGCTTTTCCCGCTTCCCAAAATCATGCTATCTGTCTTCGATTTTGATTTTTAATTTTAATTGTTCATTCGGTGTTTTGTTTGTTAATTTGTTGATGTTGTTTGCTGTAACGAGTATAAGGCTCGCATTTATGACTTAGAAGACTGACAGAGGTACATTGGTCAAACTAGCAAAACGACAATGATCTCTTCATCGTTTAACGGATTGTCGCCGAAGCGTGATGTCGAGACCGGCCCTTCCAAGGACAGTGCCGATGTCGGCGACAAAGAAGTTTTCTCCTCTGATCCTTTCAACATTCCGCAGGCGAAACACGTGTCCGTCGACACACTGAAGCGATGGAGGGTAACCTTCAATAATTCCACTCACTTTGATATTCCCTGCATTGCAATGAATAATGCTAGGCAATTACAACTTGATTGCTTTATAATTTTTTTTTTGGTTTATTGTTAATTTCGACTGATTTCTTCGGAAGATTGTTCTAGTTGGAGATGTTGCTCTTTATGGAAGCTTCTTGTGAAGAAATGAATAGAATATTGAAAGTAGAGAGTGTATAAGAAAATCGTGTGGCCTGGCTATTTCTGATAGGCTGTGAAGCTGTGCTCAAGATGATACTGAGTGCTGCTGGGATGAAAATTTTGGGATTTTTTTCTCTTCCAAAGCTGTATAGAGAAGGTGATATTTGGCTACATCGGCGTCGTTTATTTTTTCAGAGTTGTTGAAGAAAGCTATAGGCTTCTTTCCAAGATATCTAAGAATTTATTAATTCTGTACAAAAGAGTTAACACAAAGGGAGATTGAATATAGAATATTGTGGACAGCATATTAGGGGTTTGGGAAAGTCTTTGAGAATGGAAGAGTTCCACATGATATGAGATGGCATGCAATCAGCCAACACAAAGACTGCCGTTGGTTATATTTAGTGGGCTCAATTATAGATGCAGTTCAATAAATTCAATAGGGGGCTGTATTGCGGATCAACAGTCACCTGATTGTTATTCCTTACTTGATGGAGAATTCTTAAGAGTCTTGTGTGTTTGGTAGGCTGAAGGAATGAACCCTGCTGTTGCCAAGTGAATGTTTCAGTTTACTTTGAGTTCGAACATCAAGTCTAAAGTCTTAAATGATTTCTCACTTTGTGGCAGTGGTTGATTGACTTTAATAGCACTTAGATTGTTTGCAGATGATGGCCTTTGTCTTATGTCAGAGAGTTGCTTGCATCTATTTGTCGGGAGTGAGATGGCATAAAGTGTAATTTGGTTACTTCTCTAGTGTGTTATTTAGAAAGAAACTTTGTTGTAAAATTGATGTTAGTACATATGTCTTCACAGAGCATGGAGGTTAGTTATTGCTGCAGTTTCTATAATTTGCAGTTGTATGCTTATAGGACTGATTAACAGTAATTAAAAATCTACACCAACTGCAGTAAAGAATGTCTAATGTAATGTTATGTTTTGGGAATGAGAATTTACTTCAGCCTCGATAGGTTATTAAATTAGACATACATAGACTTTCTGCTATCAGTGGTTTCTGAACTTGTCATTATGTGCCATAGTATGTGAAGTTTTACATCATATGGTTAAAAAAATTGCAAACTAGCTATATACAAAATTGAACAGACATAGTAATATTTCAGCGACATGCACCATAGTACCATGACATTAAGATCATGTTACTTTACACAGGTTCTATTTGTACTAAATTTATACATTGAGGACCGATGTTTAATGATTAATCATCAAATTAAAGAGGTTTATTACTGTTTATGTGAAGAAGTCACTACCAAAGCTTTGAAATGGGTGGATTATTAATTTTGCCTCTGTTAATTTGGTTTGATGGCAATCTTAAAACTTTCTCTCTGTTTATGAAAGTTGACTTAGAGCTTTTAGTCATTTGAAGCACACATAGTTTTTGTTTTGAAGTTGAATAGAGTTTGAAACTTTTTTGAGATTGGATGTGGTTAGTAATTTATGATGATGTGCAAGTTATACATCTTCATCATTGATTTTTATCAACAATTTTATTTTCTTGTGGTTATCTATTTCTGATTAATTTTTTTGTATCCTTTTGTTGCATTTTAAATTATATTTAACATAGAAAATGTAGCTTTTGTAGTTTTTCTTGGAATTTGTACTAAAAGGAGATTTTTTTCCCTCTATAGCAAGCTGCTTTTGTGCTAAATGCTTCTCGCCGATTTCGATATACTTTGGACTTAAAAAAAGAAGAAGAGAAAGAGGAGACAAGAAGGATGATTAGGGCCCATGCCCAAGTTATAAGAGTACTGATCTTAATCTTTATATTCTGCATCTATGTGAATAAACATTTTGGTCTGAAATTAATTTGTTTTATTATTTCTGGAATTTTTGTATCAGGCTGCGTTTCTTTTCAAATTGGCTGCAGAACAGCAAATTGGTGTGTTACTTTTTGGAAAACATTCTTTAAATCAGATTGCTATATTTAAGTTGTGAAGACTTCTTTTTCTTCAATGGTGCAATAAAGTATGCTGTTGCCAAATCTTTTTTGCTTAAGACTGTTATTACCATGTGAATTATTGATTTTATTCCATTGTGAGATAAAATGTGCCAACTTTAAGAATAAATGATTGATTTCATGTGAGTGTATTTGTGTTTGTGAAGGACTGATATGTTTGATTAAGCTCGGTAGTCTTAGATATTATGTTTGATTAATTTCTCCATGTACACATATTATCTATGGTGAATTGTTAATCAGTAAGACTCTAGAGATGCCATTTTTACGTGCTTATGATGGGCTATCAGTGCTGCTCTTATTACTTTGTACTTCTCCTTTATTTTCATCATTCTTTTTTTTGTTTTCTAAAAAAATGTGCCAGAATGCCATATTTTGAAACCTGGGATCTAGAATTAGATTTTGATGCAGGGTTTTACTTGATACAAACATTTTATCA
Source organism: Khaya senegalensis (assembly GCA_032402905.1). NCBI lineage: Eukaryota > Viridiplantae > Streptophyta > Magnoliopsida > Sapindales > Meliaceae > Khaya > Khaya senegalensis. Next base: position 5,148,218 of record CP135551.1, on the reverse strand, counting down.
TATAGTTTTTGGGTTCCTTCATAGTAACCAAGATTTTAGTTTTCAGACCTCTGGTTCAGTTTTCTAATCAATTTCTCACTTTTTCCTTCAATAAAATTTTATTAGTTTCATGTCCAAATTGAAAAAAATAAAAGAAAAGCAACAGGAATTAGATTTTGACGTGACTTCTTGTCATGGGAAAGTAAAATGATTGCCATTCAGCTGGTCAGTTGAATCTCACGTGGATTTTTGACTTGGTATTATCGGAAATTTAAAGTGGAAAAACCTCTGGATCTTTAATAGGGCACAAGAGTGTGCTTAGTCATTGATTTAGGATGGAATGGAGAAAAGAAGAAAGAAGACAGGAAAATAATTGAGAAAAGTGAGGAGGGTAAAAAGAAATAGGGTAAATGACAAAATCAGGATTTTGGAAGATGATGGAAAAAAACCTTGTTTAGACACTAAAACCTATTTTTAAGTTTTGTAATAACAACATAAATATAGCCCTAATCATGCTGAGTGGGGAACAAGATAAACTCTAGTACAGTAAAATCTTGATAAACACGATCAATGCAATAAAATCTAAAAGATAAATCGCAACATATGTGTTAGTCTTATAATTTCACTCTATGCTGTTTGTTGTCAATTTTCATGCATGCTCTACTTCAAGATCAAAAATGAAGTTATATTCACTTATTTATGACAAGGAGAGCTTTACAAAGTTATTGGATTTCTAATTATCTTCATAGTATTAGACAAATTGGAACGAGTTAGCTTCTATAAGTGACCTTTTTCTTCTTCTTTTTTTATTTTTTTTTTCAATTTTTTGTGCTTTTGTTGTATTGGTAAATTTATTTGATTATTTTATTCACCACTGATCTGCTGTTAGGTACATTGATTAAACTGCCTACTCCTAATGGTGACTATGGTATTGAACTTGAACAACTTGCTTCGATGACCAGGGATCATAATTTTTTAGCGCTAGAGCAATATGGTGGGGTGAGGAATTATGAATGCATTTGTTCTTGCTTGTCACTGTGTTGTTATGTTTGTTTAGTTTACGTATTGCTTGGCCATTTCCTTCATTAGGTTAAAGGGTTATCAAGTTTATTGAAAACAAACTTAGAGACGGGAATTACTGGTGATGATACTGATTTGTCAAAGAGGAGGAATTCATTTGGGTCAAATACATATCCTCTAAAGAAAGGACGGAGTTTATGGGTACCATTTGAAATTATGTTATTGTTCTTATTATCTTTTTTTTTTTTTTTTTTGTTAGGAATATATTGGTTATTGCTATTCATTCTTTTGCTTCATCTCATAGAATTTTCTTTGGGAGGCTTGGCAAGATTTAACCCTTATCATCTTGATTGTGGCTGCTGTTGCTTCATTAGCACTGGGAATAAAGACAGAGGTATTCTGGTTCTTCTTGTTGGGAAATTTATTCGATATAGTAGGTTTAATGATTTTAATGATCGTCTTAACCCCATGAAACATATGAGTTTTGAATCAGTACTTAATGCTTTGTAAGTAAGCTTTTGGACCGATATGTTTTACATCTTATGTTATGTTAGCACGTTGGTATCTCAGTTCATAAGCAAGGGTTTAATGGTCTTTTAATTTCATGGGCTATATGCATCTAGACACCTATTATGCCTGCCAAAAGCTAATGTATTGTATTGAAAACCTAACATGCTCAATAAAAATGAAGTCTAGATTTGATTTATACTATGAATAGAATGAATCTTGCCCTATCGTATTATGTAGAAGATCACTATTGCTATCATCTCATGTTTTTCTACATTGGGACTTAAATTTTGATTATTTTATTTATCATGCCATATGTCTACCTCATGTTTCCCATTTAATAATTTGGAGGGAATTCAAAAGCTTGCCTTGTGAGACTAAGTCTGTTTTGGCAATCTCTATTGTGAGATTTCAGAGAATTGCAGTGTTATCAATTTTCACTTGTCCATATCTTTGGACTTTTAAACTCTTCTAGCTTAATTAAATGTGATACACTCTATATTCTTCATGCTTATTTGGTTTTAGTTACTTTTTTGGGCTCAATCGTATTAAATGTTGTAGATTTTTGTGGCACATCAAAGCTATTTGCATCATAAAGAAAAACTGCAAAAACCTTTTGAATGTCAATCCTAATATCTTTATAATTCATTGCTATCATTGTTTGAATTTTGTTATCTCAATTTCCATGTCATGTATTCTTAAATGTTTTTTTAGATTTTTCTACCTACTTTTGTCTGATTTTCTCTCTGTCTGTGCAGCCCTGTCTTGATATACTTTTTCTTTTTGAACCCGCATTTTTCTCACCTCTTAACACATATAGCAGGGTGTAGAAGAAGGATGGTATGATGGTGCGAGCATTACCTTTGCTGTTCTTCTTGTTATAATTGTTACAGGTATTGAAGTTGGTTGTGTCAGTCTCTTGTTTATCGTGCTGTATGATTGCCTTGCAAATGGATAAAAGTAATGGAATTCAAAAACTTGTCTGATTGGAATGTTGTGCAAACAATCTTATACTTTGAAGCTCTTGACATCCGAAACAGGATCTAGTGGTTTTGTCTTGATTTACTTATAAGCAAGATAACATTTGTGATTATTTTAATTTTACATGGATTGAATATACTGGTTAGAGCAACCAAAGTATATAATCAACTTATGAATGTAAACCTGTCTGAACCTTGAAGAGAAAACGTCATTCTTGGTTATGAATGTTTGCTTTAGTTATTCCAATCATAGATTGGTTAGCTTTGGGATTAGGCTCCTCTCCAAAATAAACCTCTTTTCAATTTCATTATGACTAGTTTTTTAATTGGGATGGTAGTTTAATTAGAATGCTTTACTGGTTTAAAGAGTTGGGTTTGCTTGAATCTAAATACCATTTCAATTCCTATCGTTTTTAATCTTTATCTATCATTTCTTATACTTTGCTCATTGTGAGCTCCTCTGAAAAGCAACATGTTTCTTTTCTAACACTAATTATCTTCATTTTATCATTTTCACTTGTTTACTAGCCATGAGTGATTATCGTCAATCTCTTCAGTTTCAAAATCTAAACAAGGAAAAGCGAAATATACAACTGGAGGTATGTACTCAAGACATCCCTTTTTTGTTTTCTCTGTCATCTTTCATTTTTTGGCTTATAGTCAATTGTGTATATTGGAAATCTTTGTAGGTCATGAGAGGTGGTAAAGCAGTGAAGATATCAATATTTGATATTGTTGTTGGTGATATTGTACCTCTCAGAATTGGTGATCAGGTAGGTGTACTTTAGCACAAGTCTTAGGAGCTACTAAATGTTACACATAACTGATTCAACTATGCTGCTTAGGTGCCAGCTGATGGAGTCTTAGTTACTGGTCATTCTCTTGCCATCGATGAATCTAGCATGACTGGTGAAAGCACGATTGTAAGTTGGTTCTACCTGTTGGTCAAATAATAATAAGATGGCTAATCTATAATGTTCTTAAGAACATTGTATGTTGTAGGTTCGCAAGGACCATAAAGCACCCTTTCTAATGTCTGGTTGCAAAGTAGCAGATGGAGTTGGTACGATGCTGGTAATTTATATGATGCAATTATCTTTTGTTTATGTACCTTGTTTAATCCACTGTTTGACTTTGGTGATTATGAAAGACTGTTGCAGATTAGTAACTGAATTGGACATTCTGAATTGTGAAGACTAGTTTATTCAGAAATTGACTTGAAATAAATTTATGTTGCAATTAAAAGCCATTCCATCACTACTAATTCATTAGGTTAATAATAAGATCAAATCTTTTCTGAAGTTATAGATGACCAAAACCAACTGCCAATCAAAATGAGCTAGAGCTTCTTGATAATTCCTGAGCAGGGATGTATTGGACAAAGATAAGGTAAAGGACAAAATAAAGGTGATAAGGCATCAAATGGAAACAAAGTGAACTACTGGATATTGTGTAGTGGTCTTTGCACCTTTCCTAAGAGCAATAGGAAGGTTAAGATCAAAAGGTTACACTGTTGAAGGAGCAGAATCCTGGTTAGAGGTAATCTCTTGAATGGAGGATGTAATTGAAGGGGTAGAATCACCATGCTAATCATGTTGCTAAAGAGTCTTTCTCTGATCACATACTTATATTGGCTCATTAGATGGAACCATGGGAGGGAAAATTGGAGGAGACAAGAAAATAAGGTCTAGTACCAAACTTGAGGAAATAAGGTCTAGTACCAAACTTGATCCTTTCTGCGAAACATAAGAACACTAAAGAAAGGTTACGTTAACACTAATACACATTTTCTCAAAATAAAGATCAAGACTTGTAACATTCTTGTTCCAGAATAAACGAAGACTACATAGTTAATTGACCCAGGAGGCAATTTGTTATGTGTTTGGCATAAATCAATAAAATAGGCACAACTAAAAAATGCAGATTGACAATACTTTAAAGCATTATCACTATGGGAGTTTGAACTGAAGCATGAAACTGAGTTTTTATTTTATTAAAAAAGGATAAAATATACTAGGAACTTCATATCGCTTTTTTTAAGAGATATATTCCTTAGTAGCCCTAGAAAAATATAATCAACAAAAAGACACAAAAGTACTTAAACCTGTAACAGTTTGGGATGGGACAAAGACCTTAGACATGAAATGAACCAAACTAACTAGGTAGTTTATTGATCTTAGAGGGAAAAGATGAATGATAATGTTTCCCAAGTCAACAAGACTTGCATTCAAAATTAGAAGTTTGGTTTAGTTGGCAATCCTGTATCCCATGCGTTGAAGAAGTCAAGGTGGAGAATGTCCTAGTTTGAGCTACCAATGTTCAAAATATAGGAAAGATGTAAGTGCACAATAGGATGAGAACAAAGGACTAGACAAGTGATGCACTTCATTTTCTTTTTTTTTTTTTGGCATTCTCCATGAATTGTCTGCCCTATACCAAGATCCTAAACAAGACAATAAGCTGAAAAGAAATTAACTGAGTGATTAGTATCTTTTGGTAGCTGAATAACTGAAAAAAAATTTATAGGAAGAGAGGTTGATAGAGACGGTTCCTCTACCCATAACAGGAGTTTTTAAACAGTGTTTACTGTTAATATGAGGAGAAGAATCATAATCAATAATATAAGTTATGGAGTCAGAGTTAGATAAGAAAATATTTGGAGTACCGAACTGAGCGAGTATGATAATAGTTGGCTAGTACATGAGTGTTTTTTACATTACTGATGGTAGGGGGAACAATTGCTGATGAGCTCTTCCATTGATCTTGATAAGTGCTATCTTTGTTTTCCTATTTCTCAAGAGGACTATTGCATTGTACGTAATGAAATTGTCCTTTCCTTACTTTACCACGGCCTTGATTACCTCTGTCCTCACTAGTGCCTACCAAAAAGTACAAGAGATGATAAGGCCACCATTGTCAACAGTGAATGGACTGCAATTCACAGCGAATAAAACAATTACATTTCTTCGCTTCCAACATATGCATAGTAACAAGAGAATACACAGCTTGACAGTATACTTCAACTTACTGGATAAAATCAACTAATTAGAGGGGACATTACCATGTGTAGTTGAGGAGAGAAAAGAACTTCACAAAAGATTGAGAGCACTGGAAGAGTTCAACTAAGAAGATAAAACCGTGATAGGAAGTACTGAGAGAGTCAAATTGTGAGAGAAATTGAAGCTGGGAGCTCAAAATCAACTACCAGTGTTGAGGGCAAAAGAAAGATGAGGTTCGCTGACGTTGGAGGTAGCAGAAAAACCAAGACAACAAATGTTTGATGACTATTTTGGTGGCTTTTTAACAAATAATGTGTGACAAAAATTTTGGCAGTTTTTATGGTGGTGCTGGTGGGGTTCTGTTGGCTGACCCCTTGTCCTCTTTTGGTTCCCTTTGTCAGTGTGTCACTCTGTTGTTGGTGGATGGCAGGTTTGTAAGGAACAGGTGCCACAACTAGGGTTTCTTTCTTTCTTTTTTTCTTTATGAATTTAATTTTCTACCTTCTTTTTTTTGGGTAAAAGGGTGTTACTCTAAGTATGCTTGCTCAACTTGGATACCATGTTGACAGAGAGAGAGAGGGAGAAAGCACGGCAGAGTAAGAAACTAACAGAGAGATAGAATGAAATAGTTGCGTGTATTGCTCATAAATATTGCAATCTAGTTATAGGACTACATCCTAAATGAAGAACATACATTCATAGTCAATTCATAATTGATAGCCATAGAACATACCACAATGAAATTTGGTACTTAGTTTCAACAGCTTATTTGCTTCTTTATTGTTTCTTTGTGGCGTGGCTGGGTTTACTTGGTCTGCTGTTTCACTTACTATAGGTAACTGGTGTTGGAATCAATACTGAATGGGGATTATTGATGGCAAGCATCTCAGAGGACTCTGGTGAAGAGACTCCGTTGCAGGTTTCATCTAAGTTGTTGATCTTCTAGCAATACATAATCATTTGTGACACACTTGGTGGTTGTTTTTTAATGATCCATGAACTTTAACAGGTACGGCTGAATGGAGTTGCAACTTTTATAGGTATAGTTGGCCTTGCTGTAGCTTTTTTGGTACTTGCTGTCCTTTTAGTGAGGTGAGTTAAAAGTTCACTATGTTGTTGCTGTTCTATTCCGTGAGTGGCATTCCATTTTATCATTTATGATATGATTTAAAATTTTAGATTCTTTACTGGACACACAACAAAGTCAGATGGAACACGCGCATTTGTCAAAGGCCAGACTAGCATTGGTGATGCAGTTGATGGAGTCATTAAAATTGTTACAATTGCCGTAAGTGTACTTCTGGATAGTTTATATGTTTCTGTGATAATAATTTCTTGACTAACGCCAGAGCCATTCAGGTTACCATTGTAGTTGTTGCAGTGCCTGAAGGGCTTCCTTTGGCTGTTACCTTGACGTAAGTATAAGTTATCCCTTTGGTTTGTCCAAAAATAATCCTGGAGCTATGGTAATGTACTACATTTCTTGTCATTTATCTTCTTTGCTTTTGTTTTGCACTTGATTCCATGACAGCCTAGCCTACTCAATGCGGAAAATGATGGCTGATAAGGCCTTGGTAAGTGTCATCTTCTTATTTATTTATTAATTTGTTTACTTATATCCTTGTATTAATGGTTTCTCTTTTAAAATATAGTTTTGCAACTATGTTTAATAGTAGTATTTTTTCAGGTGCGTAGGCTTTCAGCGTGCGAAACTATGGGCTCTGCTACAACAATTTGCAGTGATAAGACTGGAACATTGACATTAAATCAGGTGGGTTTTACACTAGTAAGGATGTGGCTACCAATTCCGAGAATTAAAGAAAATGAATCACAAGTTTTTATGTCCTAATTGTAAAAAATGTCAATGTGTTATTGATATGTAAAGAGTCAAATATAAAATTTAAATGCTTTAAACTAGGGTTTGGTTCACAGAGAAAGACATCTTGGACATTTTATGCATAAGTATATCATTTCTTTTAGAGTTAAATTTTATTGTTGAGCCATTACCTATATAGTAGTTTTTAAGCTCTAAATCCTCCTATAGATGAGGGATTTGGTTTAAGATATTATATGATTGGGCATAGTTTAGACAACATAACTCTCCAAACTTGGCCTTAAATGTTTCCGTTTTGGTGGTCATTCAGAGGTGTTTGCTGAATTCACTTACAACCGAAGATTTAGGGAGGAAAGTGAATTTAACTTAATTTTCAAGGTGATAAAGCTAACATAAATCATTTTGCTTTTGTAAAGTTAATGAGAAGATTGTGTTTGGAGGTTGCAAAACCTTGAAGTTCTAGTCCTTTTATATGGTTCTTATTCCAATAAAATTTTTTTTGATGAATAAAATATTGGAATTTATGATATTGTGAACAAGATATATTATAGACTTTTATGAGTGAAGATTTTCTATTATATTAGGGTATTTTCTTGCTCTCCATGTCCTTAATCAGTTTCTTACATAAACCTTTTAGTATTTTTCATCTTAATGTATTTGCTATTTTTCATGTATCTTATTTCAATCACATGTTTGCCCTTCATGTCTCATGGATTTATTTTGATACTTTTCTTATTTCTTTTTATGTTGCTTGCACCTTGTTAGGGAATAATATCTTCAAGCATCTAGTTTTGATAGGTAAAATTTTGTCATATTATAGATGACAGTTGTTGAGGCTATTGTTGGAAGAAAGAAGATATGTCCACCGGATGACTACTCTGAAGTGGACCCAACAGTTATATCTTTGTTGAGTGAGGGTATTGCACAAAACACTACAGGCAATGTTTTTGTGTCTAAGGTAAATTTCTAATTTAATATAATTAAACTTTTGTGATGATATCAAAGAAAGGCTTTTCATCATTTTGTTTAGGATCACGTGCAAGCAAATTTGTGAACATTTTTTAGTATGCTACTGGTAAAATTCAATTTCTTTAACAAATTTGAGTACATGGAACCTATCTGAACAAGGTTTTCTCGAATATTGATGATATTAAGAAAGTTATAATGTTTTGTTGCCATTGGTGTTATTGTTTTCGTTTGTTAATTATAATCCTCTTCCACCATAACCTAGAATTAGAGTTTATACCCATTTTGTTTGAAATCTCATAATTCTTTCATTTTATGTTTGAAATCTTAATTTTAGTTTTGTGTATAGATTTTTAGGCAGATTTGGTCAGGACACTTTTTCACCTCTTAGGGATCATCTGCCCTCTTAAAATATCACGAGGCTCAAACACAATAATCATTGATGAACAGGGAATTATTATTGGTTTTGAAGATCAACATTGAAGCTCCCATTGTGGAGTCCTACTCACTGATAAAGGCTTAGATTTAGGGACAATCACCTTCGCAACCTAATTGTCATTGTTTCCCCCAAAAACTCCTCTTTGGCCCTTCAAGTGTTTCATGTCCTAGGAGGAAGCAATATATTACCACAGTTATGCATGTGTTTGTCATTGTTTATTGTTCCGTTGTATGTCAAGAGCTCCCTTCTTTCTTGACCTATTGTAGAATACTATGGGCCAATTTTCTGAGTTTGTTCTGCCTGTCATCACTTGTAACCACCATAAACACACAATCATCATTGCTGAACTTAGAATCACTATAGATATTGAACATTGATGTTGAAGCTCCAATTATTTGAATCCTAGCAAACGAAGGCATACATTAGGAAGAACAATTGTCATTACTTAATGGCCGTTGTTTCTCCTAAAAGCTCTTGTTGTGTTGCCAATGAAGTCTCTCAGATTCTTAGGAGGAAGGAATTTAGTATCCCAACTACGCTTGGGTAATCACTGCTTGCTGCTGGTTCTTGCACCAAGAACTCCCTCTCAACCCATTTGAGAATAGTAGGGGTCAAATTCTTTGGTTATTTGTTTGAGGTCACTTGAGTTGTCAAGAGAGGCTTCATATGCTTGTTTGTCACTGCTACCAACCTCATTACTAAAGTAATAGACCTTTTCTTATAACTTTGGAGATCTTAATTAGAAACCAGTTTGCCTTTGAAAGTCCAATAGTGACTATTTAGCATACTGTCCTTGATTGAATCAAATAGACCAATATTAATATGATAATTTCTAATTTTTTTGGTAGCATAGGACCTAAAAAATAAGAATATTATCTCATTAGTGATTTGCTTTCATGGAAAATTTGGTGATATAATATTCAGTTTTGCTTCAGTTTTTCATAAAATGATTTAAGGATTATCACATTTATGTGTAGTGATATATGCTATTGCTCTCTCTCTGAATGTCCGTGTTAGTGTGTATGTGTCTATGCTTGTGATGTATGGAATATTCAACGAGAACTAACAATTGTTAATTGCAACCAAAGGGATTTAATGACACTATTATTATCTATCCTCAAAATGGGGAAAAAACAATAAAGAAAAATTGGAGATTTGTTGGGTGTTATATTAAAAATGTTATTTATCCGATCATATTATTAGAACAATAGAATTATGCGCTGAGATCATGATAACATAATTTAATCAATGGCTAACTGAAAAAGGAAGCTTAACATGCTGTCGGTGAAATAATGAGGGTGTAATTCTTAGTTTGAAAATAATTATCATGGTTATGTCTGAAACTAATTGGTCTGCTTTGTACCATCTTTGCATTTTTATTTAGGGAATTTCAGATGTTACTTATCTTTGTTGGTTTATTTTTCTTTCAGTTACTAATAGTAAGTTTGATCTCATTTTGGTTTTCTTTTTGTTTTCAGTGTGGCTTAAATAGATTTTACATTATATCTTTGGGAGCACATATTGATTGTTGAAATAATGGAATTCCTAACTAGTTTTTATCTTCTCACTAATTTTTGTTCTTCCCTTCCACCATATCTCTTTTCTCTTTTTCCTTTTATTATCTCTTCTTCTATCTTCATTTCTCTTGCTAGTCCCACACTAATGGGTAAGTGTAGCAGCTAATAGTTACAAGTAGAATTGATCATCAAGTACAAGATTGGAACTACTGTTGTTCTATAAAGTCTTAGATTTGGCTAATGTGTGCTTAAGAGTCTGTTCACTCCTTGTTGTATAATGTTGATTTTGTGTTGGGATTGCATTTTGATTGTTGTCTTGCTTCTATGGAGTGGTTGGTTATCATGAGCATTTTCTTATTTTCTAATATTCTTGTGTTAATTTTGGCTCTCCACTAGGAGCTTTTGTCATTGTCAATAGATTGTGCTGCTTCGTATTTTGATAAACTATTAAGCACCAAATATGACATTGACTATGTTTACTTTGGCAGGATGGTGGAGAGGCAGAGGTTTCTGGATCTCCTACAGAAAAGGCTATTCTTTCTTGGGCAGTGGAGGTACTCTTTTTAATTTTATTTTGGTGTTTTTTAAGTATATGTTTCTCTTTTAAGTTGTTTTAGTTATCGAAATCTATGTTGTAGTTGGGGATGAAGTTTGATAGAGTCAGATCAGAGACAACAGTTCTCCATGTTTTCCCTTTTAACTCTGAGAAAAAGCGTGGTGGTGTTGCAATAAAACAGGTAATGATTTCATTCTAACCCTTTCATTATTTTTAATGTCGGTGATTGGGGATGATAGAATTTTTTTCCATTTTTTAACGGTAAAATTTACTGCTCACTCACCCTGTCACTTGTATTTTTTATGCATTGTTATAGTGATGGCTGCCAAACTTTAAATGATTTCTTTGTTTGGTATCTGGATATGGCACACAGAGTATATGCTTCATGGTCTTTTAAATGACATCGGATTCATTTTGGTCCAATGTGGATTTTTCTACTGTTAGTTGAAGTTAATTATTGTACTAAGTGCTTTTCTTTGAGATTTTTTAATCCCACTGACCCTCATAATTCCAATGCATCTGGTCCACACTTATCTCCTTGGACTTTCATTAAGAATTTATCTATAGAAAATGTGTCTCTACATCAAGAGCAATCAAAATATTGTGTGGATTCCTTGTAATGGATGTGCACTATGCTTGTGCTTTAAGTCTGATTGTCAGGCATGAGAGAAAGGATTTTAAGGTGAATTGTGATTGCATGTTATATTCTGTAACCATCAAGTCAAGTGAAGCTTTATTTCTAAATTTGTCGTGAAGCTAAGCAGTTTGGTAGTAATGGGAGCATTAAAGTATTTCTTTTATTGTTACTTCTTTTCATTTTCCTTAATTGCTTTGTCATTGTTTTCTCATTGTGTTTTAAGTGTCTTTACGTTGCTTCTTCCTTGTTTTTACTCATCAAGAAAAAGGTAATCGATGATGCTTTTTCTGCTGAACATAGACAGCGATAGAATTTAGAGTTGCAAAATCTGTGATTTACTATAAACCAAGGAGAAGCTTCTCCCTTAGCCAAGAGCATGACCTTTCTTAAAAGTGCCAAGCAACTTAGAGAGCAATAGAAGCTGTTGAATTTTGTCATGAACACTTTAATTCATCTTGTTGATTACGTTCTATGCTGTTTGGGATTGCTAAAATCCTTTGTAAATGTGCTAAAGTTAGTTTTAGATGTCTCTTTGGACTTCCTGCCACATTTTGTACCTATTTTCTCTTCAATATAAATTCTGTCTTCTACCAAAAAGAAAAATAAAAATGAAAAGAGTTTAAATCCTTTGTTGCAAGCACTTCATTAATCTTCTCCATATTTCTCATCTTACTGTTAGTTTGTTATTCTAGTGTTTCCAATCTGGGGGAAAAAGGAAAAAAGAAATATTATAGCATTCAAATGGTTCTCTTCACTTTTTTTATAGTTTTCATTTGAGTATGGGTGCCAAAAATTCCTGCTATTATTGGGCTCTGGTGAGAGTGATGAATTCTTTTGCATATTTTAGTTGTTACTATTATCATAATTGTTATCACTATAGCCATCAGCATCATTAGTATTGTTATTATGGGGTAAGATCTATATCATTGTACTTGCAGAAATTATTACCCTGTTTATAGACTGTTGAGATTAATACACTATTGTTAATGCACTTTTAACAATTAAGATTAAATCTTACATTTGTAACTAATGCATAATTAATGCACTATAATTAATGCACACTTGAGATCTGATCTCAGTGGTTGAAAAATGCAGTGATCGAAATACTGAAAACTTATATTCAACACCCTGTGTCAAAATCCTGGTTCTGCCATCGGTTGCATTGCTGCTTTTTATTGTTGCTTCATTGTATGTTGTATTCAGGTTAAATATATTGCTTAAACTCTTTAAAAGTGCAGCCTCTGAACTGATGCTGTTGCTAGTTTTAGTTTATCAATTGCCCTATCCTAGTAATATTTCATTATTTGACATACCACAGATCAACTCTAAAGTTCATATACATTGGAAGGGAGCAGCTGAGATAATTCTGGACTCATGCAAAAAATATCTTGAGTCAAATGGTCATCTACAATCTATGGATGGAGATAAGGTTAGAGACAACCGTTGTTATCTTCTGAAAGCAATTCTTATGATTTCTATGGTTTTGTAGTGAAGACTCCTAAAATAAAATATTTAAAGAGTAATGGATGGCATATCCTTTAAATTATTTTATGTTTGTAATCGATTGGCAATACTATTAACTTTAGTAATACTATTAATAGGATAGTAATGCTGCCAAAATTTCACAACTATTTATAGATTTATGATTAGATGAAACATTGTTTAGTAATTAGTTTTAGAAAAAAAACTTGGGCTCATAAGTAAATGTTCAATCTATTACAGAATTTTTTCAAAACTGCTATTGATGAAATGGCTGCAAGCAGCTTGCGATGTGTTGCCATTGCATACAGATCATATGATATCGAGAAAGTTCCTTCTGGTGTTGAGAGCTTAGACCGATGGGTTTTGCCTGAAGATGATCTTATTTTGCTTGCCATTGTTGGTATAAAGGTATACATTGTGCACTCATTTTCCCATTATACAATGGTTTTCCAGGTCATCAATTGACGGGAAAGAGTAATCTTCCTATGGGTTCTTTTTTATTTGTTCTGTTTTATGTTTGGATGGGGACTGGGTCCTTGATGTGGGATATTGCTGTTTCTTGTTTTGCATTAAAAAGCAATATTGTTCTAAATGGTACAAAAAGCATAGCAAATTAAATTATTAGTTTTACGATCCTTGCTTTTTGTAAATATGAGGTAACGTGAGAATTTATGGGGATACAGCAGTTATCTTTTCTGTAAGGATTATTTTATGTTAGTTTTGAAATGTGCCACATTTTTCATTAGTTAACTTGAGGACTCTTGTCAGCAGATCTAAGGTGTTGTTTTGGATCTTGCGGTATGCCATAAGAAATCGCCTTTATTTTGACATCTATATCTTTCTGAATATTTACAGCTTGTTTACGTGCATGGTGTCTTGAAGAATCTGAGTTACATCTTTCATTGTGGAAATTTTTTATCAGATGTGATTTCTAAATTGCCAATTTTGCTTGTGTGCCCCCTGGATCAGCTGTTATTTGTTAAATGATAGTTTAAGTTTGGTTAAGTTCTGAATAACTTTGCCGAAGAAAAATGTTAGGAGTTTCTGCCATTGCATATTGTTCCTTACTGCCATTTCTTATTGTGTTCCATTGCTCCTGTGCCTTGATGTTGTAACTACTCCTGCATCGCCAGATATATCACTGGAAACTCCACTATAATGCTTCTTAGATGCCAGAATGCAGAACTGGTTATAAGGTTCACAGTATCACGCTTCCTTTTTTTTATTACAGCATACAGATTGATGGTTTCTTGCAACTCCTCACAGAAGTATAATTGTTTATTTCCTTATGTTTAATATTATACTTTTTTATTGTTCATCTTAATATTGTGGATAAGCAATCTGCCATGTTCAAATGTCTACAATTATGCTATTGTGGCCAATGGACTGAGGTCCTGACCAATTATTTTATGCGGATAAAAAAAGTCCAATCACTTTCCTTACTTCATTGATTCTGGATTATGGCAGTGAATATGTTACCATTTTAGCAGAAAAAGGTTCTCTCGTTTTATTTTATGAAAGGTTGGAGTCTTCTGTGTTACCTCTTGGTTTCAGACTCCTGTGCTTAGTGCAACACTCCTTTTACACTTGCATGAAGAGAGGTTGTACTCTATATTTATGAGTGTAGATCTTGTCTGTCTCTATTGTCTTTCGTATGGGAACCTGTGTCATAGATGTAAATATGTAGATTTATCTTTAGACCTGCATAAATATAGATGTAGGTAAATGACTCAATGATACTTATGTGTAGGATCCCTGTCGCCGTGGTGTCAAAGATGCATTGAAATTGTGCAAAGAAGCTGGAGTTAAGGTAGCTTGTTGCCTTTGAAAATTGGATTTCAGATTTATATCTTTTCAATAATAGTCTTTTTGTACGTCTGTGATTGTAGTCTTAGATCAGAGTATTTTCATGTTGAACTGTCAATTTTATCTTGTCATCGTAGTTCTTGCATTTAGTTTAGTGTCAAATTAATTCATGGTGATGCCCATTGAATATATATTTGCATATAAATAAATTGCATGGAAAATGGTTGATGAGAATTGTTGAACTATTAGAAGTTTTATTATTTTTAAAATTCTGTCTTTAATAAATTTTGAATGTATAGGATAGAAACAAGATTAGTTTATCATTTTCTATTGTTTAATATTTACTTGTTTACTGTTTTCTACTTCCTAAAAAATAGGATTAGTTTAACTTTTCTTGTATTTTCTTCTCTATATATACCTGTGTTCATACATAGCAAAATATATGAAAAAATAAAAAATAAAAACTTTATTCAAAGTTTTCAAGAATAATGTGTTTGTGAAAACTACAGGTACGAATGGTCACCGGAGACAATCTTCAAACAGCAAAAGCAATAGCTCTGGAGTGTGGTATACTTGGTTCAGAAGCAGATGCTGTTGAGCCTAATATCATTGAAGGGAAAGTATTCCGTCAATTACCAGAGAAAGAAAGAGAACAAGTTGCCATGGAAATTTCAGTACGTTGTGAACGGTGTGAATTTCCTAGAATCATATACATTTTAACTATAGCTTCACATGAATCATAAGTATCCTTCACTTCTAGATATATGATTTTTTAGCATTATCATTTTTGTGTAAAGAGGAATAAACAATTATCTTTTGGTCATGTATAGGTTATGGGGAGGTCTTCTCCTACTGACAAGCTTTTGCTCGTTCAAGCTCTACGTAAGGGAGGGCATGTTGTAGCTGTGACTGGAGATGGCACTAATGATGCTCCTGCACTTCACGAGGTTTGTTGCCTTCATGTCTTTTACTTTACGAGGCTTGATACTATCATGGAAAGTATTGTGAGGGTGCATCTGGTAGATCAACAAATTTAATATTTGTGCATGTCAGGACACACTCTGCATTTTAGGGGATCCTAATATGAAACAATTGGTGATTTCAATGCTTTAGACCTGTGCACATGGATTTGTTTAGGGTACATCAACTTCTGGATTTTATATACATGTATTTATTATCTGAAGTTCCCGTATAAGCTGAAGTTCCAATGTCTGGTTAACCACTTGGAGATCTCCAATACTTTAGACCTCAATACATGTGCCTGGAGTTTAAGGTACATCAACTTTGGAATTTGAGATGCATGCATGTTTTTGTTAGTTTATGCCTATTTGTTTGTGTGAGCTTGAACATGTTCGTTTTTCTGAACAAATCTTTACTTGTCCAAGAGTAAACCACTTCGTGCCCCCAATGTTTGGTATTTTTGACACTTAGATACCTTTTTGCGAACTAAAGGTCAACCGTATCCCTTCTGTTAGTTTTTGTTGTGAACTTTGTGTTTTAGATGAGCACATTGGTCATTACATTGAGAGAATCTATCATTAAATGTAGTGGAAGTGTGTCAATCAATCACAAAAGTATGACCAGATCTTCATACCATTTTCAATCACGCTTCATAAAAATCTTTACAAATATACTATTTTACAGGATTATTATATTAAAATCATGTATGAAGTTTTAAAATTTGATTGCCTATCTCATTAAATAAATTGTAATAATGTTAATTATAACAACTAAGCCCAAACTATTGGGGTCCTGATTTCATTTGCCCTACTCTTAATGGGAGATTCTCAGTGCCCTTGGCAGGCAAGTCAAAAGCTACTGTTTGATAGGCATTATAACATGTACCAGGTTATCTTAGATGTGGACAAGACTTCTTTATTTGCACATTTTAATGATGTAGAAAGGTAGAATCTGTAATTGTTCAAGGGTGTTAAATATTTGTGTGGACATGAAGCGTGTATGATATATATAGTAATGATATGGAAAGTGTCTCATGTTTCATAGACAATGGCAGGGCTGATGAGAATGGATGATCAAGTGGAAAATATTTTGATGTATTTTGTGCATGAAACTTTTCTTGACAAAGCAGCTTACTTTGGAATGAAGCCTTTTTTTCTGCCTCCTGTCCTGCATCTTTGGACTATGCTGTTATCTTCTGGATCTTCATTTGCTGAAAATTTTAGTAATTCGTGTAAATATTATGTTTCCTTTTGATAGCTGATTGCACTTTTACCTTTCTTAGGCAGATATAGGTCTTGCTATGGGTATCCAAGGGACTGAAGTTGCGAAAGAAAATTCAGATATAATCATCTTGGATGATAACTTTGCTTCAGTTGTAAAGGTTAGCAAAATTGTTGAAAGATTTTCTTGGATAGGGGCTTCATGCTAAACCACCTTTTTCCTCTGGAATGATCTCTTAATAATTTTTTCGAAACTTCTTTTTTTTTTTTCTCTTGTACAGTTCTGTGTAAAGTAACTGTTTCTTTTACCCTAAACCCTAAACATTGTGGTCTGGAAAATTATGATTTCAACATAAGATATTGTTGTCTGTTTCAGTAAGCTTGGTTGCTTAAGGGCAAAATGTATGAGATCTTAGAGTATGTTACTGAATTTTAGGGTTGATACAATCTCCATGAAATCCTTACCTCACTTTGACCAAACTTCTGCTGTTCAACCATGAGACTTCAGCAGAAATTGAGTTAGTCCATTTACTTGGCATCCAATCAGAAGCCTGCAATCAGCCAACTGCTGTGTTAATTGTGAATTATCTTATTATGTTTTTATAATTGCTCTGCAAATCAGCTAACTGCTATGTTGAACTTGTGAATACTCTTAGGCTGATGTTTGTAGTAACTGCATGCAATCATTCATCTATTTAATCAGCATATATTTGGAATATTTCTTGGTTGAAATAATTTGACAGATAGTTTCTTGTTTTGACCTTGTACAATTTTTGATACTTTTTCTTTGTTGTCTTAAAACTTTTCGATGCGCCTGTCATATCAAAAAGATATGAGATAAATTTGCATCCATACCCTGTGAATGCTTAAGCATGCTCCTCTCTTGAAAGGTTCTTTACCCTGTGAATGCTTAAGCATGCTCCTCTCTTGAAAGGTTCTTTATACAGGTTTTGTCCTTTTCCTAAACCATGCATTATATTTTATTTCATGAAACTTGGGAAGTTTGACCAAAACCATTTGCAAATTGACTTAACTGTTAAATACGTGCATCTTTGGTGTGATAGTGACGCAGGCCTTAGCGATTCACTGGGGAAGAATAGTGAATAGTAAATGATAGCCAAAAAGTCAAGTCAAAGTGCATGGAAAGTTATCTTATTAAATTAAGAGTCGAGTCAATCCAGATGGTATTCACTAATAAATGAAGTCTGGAAAATACAAGGACTGTTAAATGCAAACTATAAATCACTAAAGTCATTAAAGAAGGTAGTTGCAAGCTACTGCTGTAAAAGAAGGCAGAATAAACTCAACAAAATGAGAGTTTACAATGATACAACATTCTTTATTCTAAAACTCTTTATGACTTACTGATCCAAGGCTTTTGCAAGATTTTTAATAAAGAAATACTGCCTTGTACCCAAATTTCTGTTCACATCAGATGGTGCTGTTCCAGTGGTTATGCTGTCTCTGTTATATATTATGTATGTTTACTATATGATGGCAAGTACAACTGCAGATTGTTTGTGGCAGTTAACAAGGGTTATTCTACACAGTTTTCATATTTTTTTTTTCCTTTGTCTTGTTGAATCTTGAGGGGCTTATATCTGAGATTTCATCATTTTGTAATCAAAGTGTGAGGAATTTGTTTGTTCTTTGTAGGTTGTCCGCTGGGGGCGCTCAGTGTTTGCCAATATTCAGAAATTTATACAATTTCAGCTCACTGTTAATGTTGCTGCTCTTGTAATTAACGTTGTGGCAGCAGTATCATCTGGTGAAGTTCCTTTAAATGCAGTACAGGTGATTACTCTTTGTTTCTCTCTCACCTGGTTCTGAGTTTTAATATTCTCCAATATGATTGTTGTCCAAAAGTAAGCCTTTATTATTTATAATTGTGTTGAATGATGTGGCATAACCAAAATTTGGGGAAAAAACAGAAAAAAATATAGCAGACCCACAAAATTGACAATATTTGGGTTTTGTTCTAGTACTGTTGTATCAATGTACAAGATTAGAACAAACTGTAAATGAGTTTTTCTTAACTTTGTGCATCCTTTACTATGAATACTAAGTGCGTTGAAATGCTGATAGTGGAAAGAAGATAAAATAATTGAATTTTGTGTTTAACTTATATATATATATATAAAGATATATATATATATATATTTACAGAATATATTACATATGTTGCCTGTTCCAAGACAAGCACTGGTTTCTATTTATTTATTTTTGGGGTATCTTGTCATAGGAAAAATGAACTGTAGGCTTGGAAGTTTTGGATAATGATGTAAACAAAGGCGGGACAGTATTAGTAGTGAAATATGGGATGTTCTTAAATTGTTCCACACACACCCACATATATATGTATGCATGTACATATATATATGGCTCAGGGTGTTTGTGGGTTTTGTTTGACAATTGAAAATTATTGCATAAAAATGTCATTTTCTGATGATGGAAGTATGCATTTCTTGGTACAGCTATTGTGGGTTAACCTTATAATGGATACCCTTGGAGCACTGGCATTGGCTACTGAGCCACCAACTGATCACCTTATGCATAGATCACCAGTTGGCAGAACGTATGTATTACTTGTCTTTGCTGAATATGTAGTTTTATGCTATAGCTTTTGAAACCTGATGCTTTCAATTTATGGAATGTGGTTTTATGCTGTGGAAGATATTATGCTTGTTAATCAGCTCGATTGTTAGTGTAAGTTCATAGTTCCCCCTTGTGGATATATTTGATTGCTGTTGTCAATGGGTCGAATACTTTGATGGTTTTAACTTTTACCAAATTTGAAGAACTTTAGCAATTCACTTGAGATATCACTATATGTTTGGCTTTCTTTGGCAAATTTCAACCACCTTTTGCCTTTGAAACCCAGGAATGTGTTGAAGAAATAAAATATTGATTTTGCTTTCTTTTCTTTAGTACTGAATTTGATGTTGAAGTTTAAATTCAGAAAATTAAACGGAGCCAATTTAAGCTGTTATGGTGAATTAATTTGCTTTTGGTTTATTAATTTTGATATCCTTGCATGGTAAGAAAGGTGATTTCCCCTCTTATCCTTGCATCTTTTTTATATTTTTTGCTGCTTAATACCTAGATCAGATATATGTCTTCATTGAGTGGAGTGGTCATTTATTTGGGTGTGTATGTGTGCCCTAGTCACCTCCAATTTTCATTATATAGGAGAATGTTGACATTTTCAATTTAGCATTCCAGTATGAATATGAAGTATGCCCCTTCCTCTTTGACCTAAAACATTACACGTAGTATTTGTACATAATGGCATAAATCAAATGTGCTTTTGCTTGCGCACATATACTCGGGCATATGGACACAAAGGATAAAAAGGTGCTGTATCACATTCCTATTTCATCTTAACCACTGTTATTTTTCATCTTTGAAAGCACATATAAGAAGTGTGGGCCTATTTATATTATTTCCCTTTTCCTTTTTATTGTGGTTAGTGACATGACTGTAGGTCTTATGGTCATTTTTCTAATCAAGTGGGAAGAAGCCATATATGTGAAGGATTTTAATACTTTTGTATGTCTGATTGAATCACTTTCACGCTTTTCTTCTCAGAGAGCCTCTTATAACAAACATCATGTGGAGGAACTTACTTATACAGGTTAGTGGTCTCTTTTAAGCCTTGGGTCATTGGTAGAATTGTTAAATCACATTAGAACACGGGCAATATGTGCTTCCAAGTAAACATCATTGTATCTCATTTGTCATTGCAGGCCTTGTATCAAGTTACTGTCCTTCTTGTGCTCAACTTCAAGGGCAATAGTATTCTTCAGTTGGAGGATGAAAACAGGCAACATGCTAAGGATGTACAAAATACTATGATATTTAATACATTTGTCCTCTGTCAAGTAAGTATACAAGTTGGTAATGAGTATTTTTATCATAGTCCTCAAACCATCTAGCAGAATTTGTATTGAATGGTTCCATTTTTCCTTTTACAATTGATTATAAATGGTCTTTCTACTCAATTGTTTGTTCATAATGTCTGATGGGGAAAATAGAGCAATGCCTTTTGATACGATTTAAAGCATAAACTTGATACTATTCAAATTACAGATATTCAACGAGTTCAATGCTCGAAAGCCTGATGAATTGAATGTCTTCAGTGGAGTGACTAAAAACTACCTCTTTATGGCCATAATCGGTATTACCTGTGTGCTTCAGGTGAGGAGTCATGTTCATCTTTTCGGCCTTTTGTTTAACCTGTGTAATTTTTACCAAGAGAGCCTCTCTTATAACGTTTGCAGATAATCATCATTGAGTTTCTTGGAAAATTTACTAAAACTGTGAGACTTAATTGGAAACTATGGCTTGCATCCGTTGGCATTGGCCTAATCAGGTGGGTTCAGTTACCTTTTTATGCAAATCATTCATGCCCTATCTTACATATGTTTTCACCAAAATTTATTATTTAAATTACTCTCTATTGTGACTGGTATCTGTTGATCCCCTCTGAAGCCATATTACTGAAGTGTGCTTGAATCACGCTTTACGTTCTTGAACACTTTTTATCACATACCGAGGCAGTTAGTAGTTACGTTGTAATATGTTTGTACTTTAGACATCTAAATATTCACATATTCTTGTGTTTAAACTTTTGTTTTTTCAACAGCTGGCCTCTTGCCATAGTTGGAAAACTGATTCCGGTTCCGAAGACGCCTTTGGCAGTCTACCTTTTTAAGCCATTTCGGCGATGCATGACTGCACGCAGTACATAATTTCCATCTCGTTGGTGTTTGAGTGCAGTAAGTGAATACCACTGCAAAGCAGTAGGTCCTGTAAATTCCAATAATCTTGCATAGTCTATGTTAGGTTTGAGGAGAAAGGAAAAATTATCAATATTTATTAATATTTTTAGTTATTTTTAAATTTTATATTTATTATAATATATATTTAATAAATATATTTCGTTAATATTTTTAAATATAAATACATGTTATATTAGTTAATCATTTTTTTTAAAAAAATACTTTTCATTGATTGAAATAGGTAATACATTTGACTATTAAAAAAATTAAATTAACTTTAAATTTTATTTTTAAACATAAAATAATTAAATTTTATAAATTTAATATATATTTTTATAACAAATATTTAAACTTATATTATGTAAATATATTTGTTGATTATAAAAATATTTGATATCTTGAATACATCTTTTATTTTTATTTAAAATTTATGAGTTTAATTGTATTTAAATTTTTATGGATAAATTGATTTTGAATATTGTTTAAATTTGATATTCATATATTTAAGGAAAATTTTGTAAAATAATCATTTTTGTTTTTCATTTTATCAAACTAATCATCTTCATAATTTGTTTACTAAACAAGTTAAAGACACTATTTTTAGACAATAATACTCTTAACTCACCAAAACTAAACTTATTATTTAAACCAAATTCACAAAAGACACTTTATCTAAAATCTTGGTAAAACATATTGGGAGTTTGCGTTTGAAGGTAATATTTTGTAATTTGTTGTATTTTGATGTATTTATTTACAATATGTTAATTGTGTACTTTGTGGTGATTTGGTGCAGATTGGATAGATTGGTTAGAGTTTGGTGTGAGCAGAATCAAAATAAATACAACTCCATTTTTAATCAATAAAGTGGGTATTAGATGATCCAAGTCGGGGATTCGGT
>CP135551.1:5015851-5095695 GCA_032402905.1 Khaya senegalensis | reverse complement strand
TCAAGAACCATTGCCAAACGTTATACATCACTTACAGAGTAACATTTGAGTGAAAGTTTGAATTGAATCATGGCTGTTTCCAGATTCTCATCATCCGTAAAACCATGTAGCAGCAGCTGAAACAGCAGAGGATTCCAATGTGAATGACAGCAAGTACAGGCTCCCGCCTTTGCCACGTTGCTGTGGAAAAGAGGTGCAGAAAACCATAACCACCCAGAAGTATTCTCTTGACGAAAAGAGCTTACAGAATTCGATGCGTGGCGTTAAAGGCGCTCTCGCTAAATTGCCCAAGTTTTTGAGGGATAAGAAGAAAGGAAATCCATGCCTGAATGTGATGGAAGCACCATACCTGTACAAAACTTTACTCGGAGTCTTTTGACAAACAAAAACAATTGTCCACGTTTGTTTTCCCTGTAGGTGATCAATAATTTGGCAAGAAATTAATAAGGCGTTGGGATTAGTGTAATCGCAAATGTAATCTGATAAATTAAAGATCATCAATTAATCTCATTATTATTACGCCAAATTCGATTGCTTCCTAGTTCTTGTCACTTATTGATTTTTCTTTTAATTAATGTATGCTTTATAAAAAATAAAAAACTACATGCATACCACATCAGAAGGCCATCATTTAATGCAAATGGCAGAATGACAGTTTATTGTCTGCAAAATATTGTTGATTTTTATTTTTTTTATATTTTATTTATTATTCTTTTGTAAATTGTCTGTAAGTTATGGTTTTATCTGATTTATTGGTTTTCGTAAGTTAAAATGATCATCCACCTTTGGATAAATTCAGGGGTCAAAACTAAAGATAGGAGAAATTCTAATTTGTTTTTCCTTTTTATTATAATATATTCATCCTGAAAGCAATCAGATTGCAAATTTCTGTACATTTGTTTTAAGGTAGACCCGAAATTCTAATTTTCTGAACATCCTTCTAAACAATATTTTTCAATTTATTTATTTTGCTGTGTTTATTATTTAGAATGCTCTAGGGTACATGTGTGAATTTCCTTTTTGCTTTTTTCTGTTGTTAAGAATGGGAATCCCATAGAAAGTATTTACAATTTTTCTTCTATAGGTAAATCTTCTCGGTTATTGATCAATGCTTTGGCTAGAAATTAGTGAGGCATTGGGATTAATGTAATAGCAAGTGTAATCTGATTGATGATCTCATTAGATTAAGCCAAATTTGATTGCTTAATTAGTGCAAAATATCGAAATAATGAGTAGAAGAAAGTATCTACCAGTGTACTTCTCATTACACGGCCTAGTAGATCAAATTGGAACCCATCAACCTGACACTTAAATTTTGGTAAAGTAATAAATAAAATCTCACTAAATGTTTGTAATAAATGAATTCTTAGTTTTAATTATTATTTTGTAAAAGATACTATTAAAATAAATATATTTTATTTATTATTTTACTAAAATTTAATGACTTATATATTAGTACTTTTTTTTTTTTTAATTTGAATGGTATATTATAATTTATATATGTCACACACACACAGAAAAAAAAAAAAAGCAAGTAAAAGAGTTGTAAGAATCACATGAACTATCTTTGAGTGGATGTTTCAGTAAGGCATTAATTTTTCTATTTATATCATTCATAGTTTGAAACAACAGACCAACACCAAATTCTGCAGGCAATCTAATTTTTGTATGCACATGAATTCAATTCTAATATAAATAATATTTGCATTATATAGAAATAGTGCTTAAAAACTGGTTGACATTGATTTTTAAACTTTTTACATGTATTAAGTAAATTTAAATCAATGAAATCACAACAAAACTAGAATTTAGGTTTGCAAAGTTTGAGTTCGTTTGTTTTTCAAACTATACATGATTTTGTATTTGAAAAGAAAATAAAGAGTCATGATCATTTTTATCTAAAATTCATATATTTGTATCAAAATTATAAGAAATTTTTAGGTTATGTTACAATTATGAAGGAGTCTTAAAATTTAACCATAATTGAAAAAAAAAAAAAAATCCTTAGACAAAGTGTTTTGGTATAAAGTACTTTTCGAATTCTACAAGCAACCTGTGAAGTCTTTTGTAAAAATGTTGGGGAAATAACATTTGGTATAATTTTTTAAATTGAATTTTTTTCTTGAGTAAATTAATAGAATATTTATAAGTAAAATTTTTAATAAAAAATTCTTAATTATTTAGTTATCCGACATTTTTTTAATTGAATAATTATTCAACAACAATTAAAGTTAATTATAACATAAATGAAGTATTTAAATAATTTAACTGTTTAACAATTATTTTTTTTTTAATTTTTAATAGTAGAAACAAAAAAATTATTTTAAATCTTAAACTCTTCTTCCATCATAACTAAATAACACAAATAAATAAATGAATAAATATTTTTAATATTAAAAAATATATTTTAATTAATAAAAAAATTATACTAAATAAATATGTATTTATTTTTATAAGAACGAATTAAATCCAAAAAGACAATTTCTACTTCTAAATTTTTTATAGAAATTCTTCTCCCACATCCATTAGTGTCCCAACTCTTTGCTTGAAAGCTCAAGCTGAGAAACTATCCAATACTTTATAAAATAACCCCGATGCATGTATGTCCTAATTAAAAAGTGCTTATCTATTACAATGAGACACCACACAATAATCTGTTCATTATTTGAAAGTGTGTTTGGTGGTGTTGAAACACTCTTCCACCACTTGCCAATAGCATACATTGCTTTATGGGAGACCTAACAATTTGCACTAAGGAATTTAATGCATTTCAAAACTGAAAAATATATAAACAAATATATGCTTTGGGTCCTTCAAGGAGATTGACCTAACAATATCTCTTCTAATATTGTTTCTGTTTTCACTTTTTCTGAAGTAATTTGATGCAAGCCAAGACTAATCAAACGATTTTCATCATGTCCCATGTAAGGTGTAGAATTGGTATAAATTTTTTAAGACTAGAGGTGTTAAATGAGTGGATGAATATAGCACGAGTTAAATATAAAAATAATGAATAACAAAAATTAAATATTTAAAAATTAGAAAAGCCTATAAAACTTATGATAATAATAGTAGTATAAATATCAAATTTAATGATAAGTTATTTATTTTAATTATTTAAAAATTAAATAAAAAGGGGAAAACTCAAAACTTATTATGACATATATTTAATGTGATCGTGAGTCGTGTCAGACCAACTTTTTTTTTAAATTGAGTCTAACGCCACTCAAGCTCAATACTAAACACAAATGAGCTTATTAAATTTAATAGGCGGTTAGGTTTTAGCATGGCAGGTTGCGCAATTCTACCTACCACACTAAATAAAGGCCAGAGAAAAATATATGAACTGCACTTGCACTGGCTCTTAAGAACTAACTAGAACAAACGAAGAAGAATAAATTATGTCTAAACTCATGAGAAGCCAATGGCCACAACAACACCCAAAAAACAAAATCTATACCATATTGTATCTATTTCCTGTTTAAAAGTTCCTAAGATCAAAATATTAAATATATGCTGAACTCGAATGATTGAAGAGAACTAGTTTCAATGTATGATAAATGTTGAATTTGTCACCTGATCTAAAAGCAGAAGCTTGAAGGTAATAGCCCATATAATTATATTTAATATTCTTTCTCATGTGTAAATTTAATTTTTTTTTAATTTTATAAATTTTGTCCTGTGAATTGAAATATTTTTTTTTTTATTTTTAATTTTTGATGTTCACGGTGAGTAAACTATTTTTCCTTCACAAGCAAGTTCATTTTTTTTTTTTTAAAATTTTATGAATTTTTTTTATTTTTTATTTTTGGTGTTTATAGTGAATTGAACACTAGACTATTAGATCAAATTAATTCTGATATCATGTTAAATTTATCACTTGATCAAAAAATTTAAACTTAAAGATAAGAGTACAAACAATTGTATTTAATAATAAAAGTAGCTAGTAGTTAAAAATACTAAATTTTATAAAAGCTTAACCCATAATTGAATTTCAGTTTCATTATTGATCAATAAAAAGGTTCAAAACTAACCTCCAAGAAATTCATTGTAATAATATTCTGAAATATCCAATTGCGTAAAAAGGGAATATTATTAGAGAGAAAATACATTCCCTCTTTAGGAAAAACTGAAATTTCTTTGTCTAAAACTAACCTGAGATGGGTATGCTTATTAATTCAATGAGTAAATAAAGCATAGTAGCGAAACATGAGTGATATTTAACATTATTTGTATATATACTAGTGTATACTACCCATATGACTAATAAATATAAGCATTTATTTTTCACTTCTTACCAGCTCATAATCTACGTTAGGACATTTATTATTCATAACCAATAAAAATAAGCATGTGTTTCTCACTTTTCAATAGGCCAATGATAGCAAATGGTGGATCCACATTAGGACATTCGTATTATAGTCGTTTATTTTTGTTCCCTAACCAACATTTAATACATTTTTTTTCCTTTTTTCGCTGCCATTTGACTCAAAGTTAAGAGAGTTTGCATTCATGCGAATTATTGAGTTTAAGAGAAGATGGAGAAGAAGAGAAAGACGGAGCAAAAAAAATGAATACTCTGTTATGTGATTTCTTATTGTAGAATATAGCTAAATAAAGGAAGGAAAAACAACTAACTACCAAACATCTAACTAATCAGTAATTACACACTAAAGAAGGGAGAGGTTTAGTAAGTATATTGGCTAATTGATGTTGAGATTTGATCGGCATGAGTTTGATAGAACCATCAGTGACCTTGTCGCCAATGAAATGGCAGTCAATCTCAATGTGTTTAGTTCGTTCGTGGAAAATTGGATTGGAGGCAATGTGAATGGCAGCTTGCTTATGACAAAATAAAAGAGCTGGAAAGGAAATATCAACATGGAAATCGCAAAGTAATTGTCTAAGCCAAATAATTTCACTAGTTGCAGAAGCTAATGCACGATACTTAGCTTCAGCTGAAGAATGAGAGATCATAGATTATTTCTTCGACTTCCATTATATCAAAGAATCACCAAGGAACACATAAAAACTAATAACTGATTTCCTAGAATCTAAATAAGCCCTCTAATCTGCATCCGAAAAAACTTAAAGTTTGAGAGAAGAAGATGATGAGAAAAATAAACCTTGGCCAGGTGTAGACTTTAAGTAACACAAAAGATGATGGACAACTTTCAAGTGAGACATACAGGGCTGAGCAACAAATTGACTAAGTTTATGAATAGCAAAAGCAATATCAGGTCGTGAGAGAGTAAGATATAATAATCTACCAATAAGCCTGCGATAAGAGTAATGTCAATGAGAAGTTTACTAGCAGAAACAAGAAGCTTCAACTTAGGATCTATCGGATAGATACAGGTTTACAAGCTAAGAAACCTGTCTTTTAATAATTGTAAATTATAGTGCCTTTGAGAAAGAATAATACCCTTGGATGAGTGAGCAATATCAAGCCCCAAAAAATATTTCAAGCAGCCCAAACTTTTAACTTGAACTGAGAATGTAGAAATGATTTTAAAAGGGCAATAACATGTAGATTAGAACTAGTGATGATAATATCATCAACATACACTACCAAGGCAACAAAATTAGAACCATAGCTTTTAGTGAAGAGGGAATAGTCGGATTTTGATTGTCAAAATCCAAATTGAAGTAAAGCATGCAAAAATTTTGAGTACCATTGCCGAGAGGCTTGCTTAAGACCATAAATGGACTTGTGAAGTTTGCAAACAAGTTTCTACCCTTGATGATTCTGCTCTCCTTATTTGAGATACCCAAGAGGTAAGTCCATGTAAACCTTAAAAAGGTCACCATTAAGAAAGATGTTATTGACATCTAACTGAACTAAGTGCCATTTATGAATAGCAGCAAGAGCCAAAAATACTGTGATAGTAACAAGCTTAGCCATAGGAAAGAGTTTCAATAAAATCAAGCCTTTCTTACTGTGTGTATCATTTTGCAATGAGCCTAACTTTATATCTTTCAATCATACCATCAGATTTAAACTTGATTTTATAAACCCATTTACAACCGATAAAGTGTTTACATGGAAACAAAGGAACAATAGACCCTGTGTGATTATGCTCTATAGCATCAATTTCAGAATGCATTGCATCTCTCCAGTGAGGGAATTAAACAGCTTGATGATAGTATTGAGGTTCAATAGTAGAAGATACATTTAAAACAAAATGTCTATGATTAAAAAATAGGGAACTATAGGATAAAACATGATACAAATGATGTGTAATAGAGTATAGTGGCATAGAGTTATGAGTTTAAAGATGACAATAAAACTTCCTGAGATACGAGGAAGGTCATGTTAAATAACTAGATCTTCGAAGACCATTAGGTTCAATGACATCAATAGAAATAGCATCAAAAAGTAAAGTATTATCATTTCCCCTATTAGAGAGAGATGTATGAGATTGATTAGCAAAAACAGCAGCATCAGTAAGAAGTTGTATATGTTAGCTACTAGATTATTAGGTTAAAAGACATTGTCTGAGTTTTGACTTGCCGTGGCTAAAGAATTGGGCTTATTTGGCCAACTATTATCAGTTGAAGAAGATGAAAAATCTTGATAAGATAAAGGAAGGACCAAGTCAGGAAAGGGATGTACTAACTTGTCTGAGGTAGCAACAGTATGATAAAGAAAAATATTTTCATGAAAAATGACATCCTAAGAAACAAATATTTGCTTGGAAATCATATCATACAATTTGTACCCTCTCATACTAAGAGGATACCCGAAAAAAAATACAAAGTTAAGACCAAGGCTAGAACTTTGTTCTATGAGCTTAAAGAGTGGCTGCAAAAGCAAGACATCCAAAAGTTCATAAAGAAGAATAGTCTGCACTCTTGCCATATAAAATCTCATATGGTGTCTTATGATGACTTAAAGGGGAAGGTTTCCTATTAATAAGAAAGGTTGCAATGAGTATGCATGCATTCCATAATTGAATTAGAATCCGAGATTGAAAGAAGAGAGCACGAGCGACATTCAATAAATGTTGGTGCTTTCTTTCTACAACTGAGTTCTATTGTGGTTTTCCACACAAGAAAATTAATGTAAAACTCCCATATCATTGAAGAAATTAGTAAATTTCAATTCTGGTGCATTATCAAATCTATAAACCTTGATCTTAGTTTGAAACTAAGTCAAAATTAACTTAAAAAATCTTGAAATTATAATGCTAATATCATACTTGTGTTTTAGCATATAAACCCAAGTAAATCGAGTACAATCATCAACTAAAGTTAAGAAGAATCTGTAACTAGCATATGAATCAATATGGTAGGGACCCTATATATCACAATGAATAAGATAAAAAGAAGCACTAGAAAGATTGTTGTTAGAATCAAAAGATAACCTTCTTTATTTAGCCAATGGGCATATGTAACAAAGAGTAGCTTTATTCATAGTAGAAATAGCACAAAACAATTTATTTTTCAAACAATTTAGACGTTTGAAAGATAAATGTCTAAGGCGATTATGGCAAACAGAAGCTAAAACTGAATTAATGTTAGTAGATTATAAATTTTAGGTAATAATATCAAGAACATACAATCCTTCAATCTTCTTAACTTTGCCAATCATCCTCTTGTTGTTGAGATTCTGAATATCAAAAAAATCAAGATGAAAACTAACCATAAGTTGAGATCCAGAAATCAAAGCACTCACAGAAATAAGGCTAAATATGAACTGAGGAACAAAGAGCACATCATGAATAATGATAATAGAACTTAGATTGACATCTTCACAAAGATTTACATATATTTTAGTATAGTTTGGTAATGTAACCGAGAAAGGTGGTATATTTCGCATGGAAATAAATGCAGATTTAATGGAACTAATATATCTATTGGCACCCGACTTTACTATCCAATATTGGGGTGAAGCAATCACTGGATTCACAGATATAAAAAAGCAAATACCTGTGGTGAATGAGGTGTGGGATGTATCTGTGCTTGCGATATTTATTTTAGAAGTTAAATGATTGGAAAATAACTTCATAAGCTGGTACTAATTTGAATTGGGATTTTGAATGAAGCTACCAAAATTTTATTGAGTATCAAATTGAACATTTGTGGAAACTTGATTAACAGCATTAGAACTAGTAGAAGAGGAATTATCTCGTTGTTTGGGCTTCTATATTGGAGGATATCCATGTATCTTGTAGCCTTTTTCAATTGTATGCCCATAAAAATTACGATGAGTACAGAAAGGCCTCTCTTTTTGCTTCCCTCTATTTGTACTCCTAGCTGAATTGTTGCAAGTGCTCTTAACATTATTGTTGTTATAACCACCAAAATTTGATGTTCCATTCTTAACAGATTTTTCAGTTCTTACACCAAAAGCCATAGAAGAATTAGTATCAATAGTAGACGCAACTTGGTTACCAGCTTTCCTTTGTTGTTCTTCTTGAAAGATAAGAGCAAATACTTTATCAATTGCTGGTAAGGGATCTATTAACAACAATTGCCCACGAACTTGAGAAAAAGAGTCATTTAGTCTTATAAGAAAAGATATAACGTACTCTATTTGATAATGTGAAGCAAGATACTTAATAGCACCACATGAACATTTTCCACATTTACATACAGGTCTATCTCCCAAATAGTTTTCAGTTTTGTGATATATAGACTAACTGAATCTTGTTCTTGAGTTAAGTACATTAGTTTAGGTCTTAACTAGAAAGCAATTTTATGCTGAAATCTCTCTCTCAAATCCACCCAAATGTTATGTGCATAATCAGCAAAGATGATACTAACAAAAATTTCCTTAGAAATTTAGTTCAAGATCCATGAAATAACAGTATTATTATTCCTAATCCAAGAATTAACAAGTTCTTCAACTGTACCTTTAGGTTGCGCAATAGATTCATTAACGATTCCATACTTGTTATTTACCAATAAAGCAATCAGCATTGCTCTGCTTTGGGAGACATAATTATCTCCTGTGAGAGACTGAGGAACTAAAACTAGACCTGGACTGTCTGAATGATGTAAAAAAATAAGGATTAGAAAGATTATTAATGGTGGACTTGCTTGAGCAAAATCTCTAACTAGTCATGTTTGCAGATGGTGAAGAATTTATGATGATCGGAACAAGTTAGGATAGATCTTGAGTAGATGCTAATCGGAACAAATTAGGATAAATCTCAAGTAGAGAGGAAAAATCATGAGTCAAACGAAGTGATCACCAACATGAAGTAGAGCAAAAATTCGCTTTGATACCATATTGAGTTTAAGAGAAGATGGAGAAGATGGAAAAGAAGAGAAAGGCAAAGCAAAAACAATGAATACTATGTTCTGTGATTTCTTATTACAAAATATAGCTATATAAAGGAAGAAAGAATAGCTAACTAACTACCAAACTTCTAACTAATCAGTAATTACAACAAAGTAATAGATTAACAAACTGATTAACAAACTATTCTTAATACAAATCTTCTGAGAAACATTGTCCTAGGTTCAAGTAATTAACTAAAGTGATTATATATTATATCATGTAGTCAGTTTAATTTCTCAGCAGTCTAAAATTTTCTAATCGAAATCTCTCGCTACTTGAACTGAAATGACTTTTTTTTTTTTCTTTCATTCCTTAAAATAAGTTTGATGTTTTCCTTAGTTTTAGAGGTGAAGACATCTTTGAAAACTTAACAAGCCATCTTTATGTATCTTTATGTAAAAAAAAAAGAATCCTAACTTTCATCACTTTAGAATTTTTGGTTATTTGGGGTGCGACCAGAATTTTATCAAGAATAAAGGATGAAAAAGAATTAGATAAAGATACAAATCTAATATGAGTTACTTTCAAACCTTTACCATCACCAAATTGAATTTGATCATTGGTAGAAAAATCATCACTTCAGATATTCAGATTACTAATGTTGTTGGTCAGATGATGTGTCGCACCAGTGTCAGTATGCCACTTTTGTTCATATTGACGATTGTTGAGTTTTGTTGGAACCAAGGTTAGCTTGATGATTTTGGCGAGGTGGTGGAGTCTGGAAATTAAGATTCAAGTGCTTCAAATACTGGGCAGTCCTATAACCCAGCTTCTCACACAGTTGACACCATAGACTATTGTTACCACGATTGCCTCTATGGTTGCTATTAAACTGACCACGGCCCCTCCCTTGAGGGTTAGAAGAGTTATCACGACCCTGAGCTCTTAAAAGGGATTGCTAGCGAGTAGCAACATTGGCCAAGGTTGTGGGCAAAGTCAGCATTTGATTGTGATGCTGAATGTGAGCTTCATACGTCAAGAGCATAGAATAAATTTTTGCTAGGGTGAGTGAATCATCATGATAAGACACCATAGAGATAAGTGAATTATATTCAAGACTAAGGCCAACAAGCATGTGATAATATCGTCACATTTAAGAGCTTTGAAATTTTTACCTAGGTTTAGACCCAAAAACACGTTAAAAGTTACTATGTCTTAGATGAGTCAAAAGCAAATAAATTTTTGAACTAACACCTTAATCCTACCACAAACAAAATCCTATTTATAGGTTCTATCAAAACAATTGAGAAAGCAACAAATAAAATTGAAGCGAAAGGATTTGTTAACGAAGGAAAATCTTATGAAGAATTCTTCACATGATAAAAACTCTCTAGGCTATCTAGGAGATATATAAAAATTAACTATAAAAAGAAAACTTACAATTGATGATTTAACTTATAAGAACTCTTGTAATTCCAATAATCAGAGCTCTGATTGTCTTTTATTTTTATGGAAAGCTCTTTAGAATTGTCTTTATGAATCAACTTATTAGTTTTGTTGATGTATCAAAGTAAGAACATGTTTGTTGATTGAAGAAGGCAATTGATGGCCTTAAATAGGCATGTAGGGCCTAGTTTGACAAACTAAAGACAGCCTTGATTACATGGAACTTCACGAACTCTAAATCAAGTAATTCCCTTTTTTATAAGGTACACAAAACTGAAGTCATTCTTTTACTAGTTTATGTTGATAATATTATCATAAGTGATAGTGATTATAACTATATAGAGAAGCTTATTTTACATTTTGATGAATGCTTTGCATTGAAAGATTTAGGTGAGTTAAGTTATTTCATAGGATTTGAAATCATTAGGAACTTTAATTTACTTTTCATGAGCCAAGAGAAGTACATTTTGATCTTTTAGCCAATATTAACACACTAAAATGCAAGGGTGCTCTCACTCCCATGACACTAAAATGCAAGAGAAGTACATTTATTTCATAGGGTGTTCTTTGAGAATAAAACATCGTATAAATTTGTGATAAGCTTTCCATAGTATGCTATAATGACTAGATCGAAAATATCTTATGTAGTGAATAGTCTAAGCCAATACATGAGTGGACCCTCATATTCTCACTAAAAGGCTTGTAAAAGGGTACTCATGTATTTGAAACATACTAGTCACTTAGGCTTGGTTTTCAACAAAATAAAATAGAGACATCTTTATAAACTCTAAGAACACCATATTCTTATCTAATGTAGGATTTGGTTATAGGTGCCTAATAATACATCATGACTACTGAAGTGACGAAAATGTTAGTGGTTTGACATCACCTTAATTGATGTGTATTATTTTGTCTTAGATATTTTAATTAAATATGTGATATGAAATGTGTTATCCTCATATGGTTCAATTTTATATTTCTTTGATATCTTGAGTAAACTTATTCAATTAAATGAAGTTAATATCACATATTGACTTATTTGAGTATGGTTATGCATTTTTCAAAGTTACATTTAATCAAAAGGCCTAAGATATGACTCCTTTTATATAGAAGGGACAAATTCTATCTTGATCACACACATCCATCTACATGAATTATAACATATTTGATTATTATCTTTATAATCTATTTTGTTATAGATGATATTTGTAAATATCAAAATATGTCATTCTCTATATTGGAAACTATGGTGATCTCAAGTTTAAAGATTATATACATCACTATCAATATAAGAATCATTTATGACATTCATATAATAATCCATGTAACATTCTCATAATGGGTTGGTCTAGTATATTAGTACACTAATTCTTACCCATGTGTTGACTTAATATTTTATATCATAATATGCATATATTATTATTAATCATCACACATATTAGTCTTTATGTATTATTGTTCCTTATTCATAACAATGCTTGATTAGGGACATTTAAGAATAGTATCTAATTAATTAAATTTGCTATTTTAAGAACATTATTACATTTATTAAATACATATATATATGTAATAATAAAATAATCAAATGATCTATAGAAATTAAAATGTTATAATACAAATATGCCAAATATCTAAAATACACTATTGAATTTAGGGTATATACCAACAAAAAGAACTTTGATAGAATTTGTATGCTGGTATTGAGGAGGTCAATAATTTTACTATAGCAATAGTATTATAGTACAACATTGTTCATGGTTACCGTGCACCATAACTTTAGCAACTAAGAGTCGCGGTACTGGTGGTTATCTCTAACATATTTCCACGCACTTCAAAACTTATTTTTCACTCCAAATCTTATTTCTTTATGAATTTATTTTTTTCTACATAAAAATAAATAAAATGAATAAAAGCATACTAAAAGAAAATAAATAAAAAGATAAACTAGTAAAATATCGAGGGTAAGAGTATGATAATATCATATAAAAATAATGAATATCAACTTCCTTTTGAAAAGAATCTCTCGAGTCCAATGTTGGTTTCAATGATGAAATCTTCAAATCCATTACCTTGAATTAAGCCAACACTAAGATTTTCAAGTTAGGTCATTTGTTCCATCAAGCTTGATAAAAAAGAGGTTTGTGCTAGTGGACTTGAAATAGTTAGATTTGCATTCATCGTGACTCTGACACTAAGTTAAAATTTGTAATTAGAAAAGATCAAGATGTTTGGCAGTTGAGAAAATGAAGGAAACTTTAGATTGTCTATATTAAAAGAATATTAAGAGTAAATTGTATCTTTTCTCATTGTAGAATAAGAGTGCACTAAGCTTATACTTATATACAAGATTGCTTAACTAATCCTAAGTCATGATGTGACTAGCATAAAAACTTTGTTAATTACTAACTAATGTAATTGTTAATGAACTAATTACAGCTATACAATTACAATTGTCTTCCATCTCTACAACAAAATTTTAGCTCTAACCTTACACTAGAGGACTAACAACTTTGAGCTCTATTTCTGGAATGCCATCTTATACTTGACTAGGTTACTACTCATTCTTTATACCAGCTTAACTATGCAACTTAACTTTCAAAATTACTAGCTTCAACTTGGCTTTCATCCTTAACATGATGAAGTCAAGATCTATGGTTGAATTTGATGAATTTTGAATTGAAATCATACTTAAAAATTATTAAGTTTGCATTATTGACATGTTTTAGAAAACTATTTAACTGCCGTGTTGCAACATATTATATTGGTTATTAGTTACCAGTCATTAAACGCATACTATTCATCCATATTTTTATGATTTTTATAATGAGAGAATTTTAGGTTTTCTTGTTATATTAGACAATATTGATGTTTATGCTAAATTAGAAAACTTATTTTGGAATGTGTTTTGCAAATAAAAGAAAAGAAATAGAATTGAATAAATAGACTTTTATTTTAACAAGAATTCTTCTTAATTTAAAAGTTACATTCTTTGTTGATTTAAAAAACAAAATTACACATATCTAAGGTTGGGTTTTTGCTATATATATTTATTTTATTTCTTTTCTATAGTAGGTAAAAGAGAGTTATGAATGTATAGCAAGGAAAAGAGTGCTGAATCTTTTTTTTCTTTGCTCCTTTTATTTTTCAAGTTGTTTTCATGTTTCTATTGTGACTTAAAAAGAAAATAATTTAATGGATATTATAAGTTTATAATATTTAGTTCTATATACTTCGATAGAGTTTTTTTAAACATTGTCAAAACGTTTTTTTGGTATTCTTCGGGAGAAAACTTACGCTAGTTATAGGGAGTTTAACAGCAACTAGCAAAGAAATCTTATTAAGTTTAGTCGAAGAAATTTCAATGCATTAAGGCAAAGGGATCTCACTAAACAAGTTCACATAAGAAGATTCAATATTATAACAACAAATATAAGAGAAAATTTTTATTTTATTCAAATTTATTAGTGCTTATAAATGCTATTTATCATAGTAGTTTTTTTTTTTTTTTTTTTTTTTTCTGGGTGTAGTCTTGTATATGTAGGTTAAGAAATTCGAACCACGTTAAAAATCAGTAGTTTTCTCTATTTATTTTGTTTTGTTGCTTACTTGAATTAATTAATTGGTTAATATTAATTAAAGTTGATAAAGATTAACATAAATAAATCTATCAAAAATTAGTATGGTATTAAATGTAGTAGTAAGTGCAATCTATTGATGATAATCAACTTGCATTAATTCATATATAAAGTGCATCAAATTCAATTGTTTGCACTATCTTATTACCACATATATATTATTTTTCAATGTAGATTTGTTTCAGTTTACATTAATTCATATATAAAATGTATCAAAATGTAATAGTGTTGCCAAAGATACAAAGTGTAACCAAAACTTCCTCTCATAAAAGAGAAAATCATGGAGGGAAAAGAGTGAAGATGTTGATTGATTTCCAAAAACTGGGATAACATTCATTATATCTGTTTTTATAATTTTGATAATAATAGTGCTATGGATACATACTTCTATACAAAGTGGTTCATACAAATTAATATGGCTTGTTAAATATTTTTATAAAATAATTTAAAATTTGCAAAAGTGAATATATATATATATATATAAACATTAATTTCTACTCAAACCTATCCTCTTTTATTGTTGTGAAGTTTTTTATGTCATAAGATGGGACTATAGGCAACCATAATAGTTATATAGGAGAATAATCGCTCTCCATACAAGTATGATATTCAAAATTTAAACGTTATTAAATAACTAAATTTATTCATAAAAATTAACCTAGCATAATAATAATGTAATGAGTAAATATAAAACAATTTATTGACAAATATTAATACGACATTATATAATACTTTCAAATTCATAGTATTCATTATTTAAAAGTCATGACACTTTAATATCAAAAATTAAGTGTCAATAAGTAAATATCACAATTCACTTGGGATCCTTTTGGTACTTGAGGGTGATGAATTTTAAGGCATAGTTGTTATAGAATGAAAGTAATAACTATTAAATTGTAGTAAAAATAAAAAAGTGGAAGAATTCTACTAAAAATTAGTGTTATCAAACAACTTTTTTAACTTTACATTTAAAATTAAATAAAATTACTTTAATACCAAAACAACCCTTTATCAACCTCTCACCTCTTCCCAACGCCAGGAACTCTGTACATATATAGTTGAATTTGAATAAAATAAAATAAGATAAAAAAATTATTAAAAAAAGAACACTAAAAACAATTTAACAGAAACATAACTTGGCAAACAGAGCATACACATTAACTGAGTCATACTCATACAACTTCTTTACTTCGTGCCCAAAGTAAAGAATTATTAATAACATTAGACATCCTCGGTTCCAGGATTAAGCCAAAAAGAAAGAAAGCCAGTGTCCTCTAGTCACAAATTAAACCACACAATTTTATTCATCTCTCTCAAGTCTAAAATATTATTCCTTGTACTCATCGACCTAAGACTGTGTACAAGTGAAAGAATGAACTCTTCGTCGCTGTTTCCAGCCAAGCCGAGCCCATATTAGCTGCACGCCGCTAGCCTTCTGTGGGGACCATCATTCTACCCCTGGTTCCATCAAGTGAAAAATGGATATCAGTTAGTGGGATACCAAGAAAGAGTTTTCACAGAGAGAATTTAATTACCTCTTTTATTGTGTCTTTAGAGCAAATGTATGTTCTATAAAAAGCAACTGGAAATAGCATGCTCTCTGGTCAAGATACAATTACGCTAATCGAACAAAACCCATTATAGAATATGTACAAGCATACCTGGAAATAAGTTCTTCTGGCGGAGATTTTTCAACAAAACGTTTCAGAAGGATGTCTAATACATCTGACGGGCATTGCTCTAGATTTTCTAACCAAGATCTTTCCCCTCCAACTTCTTTCAAATCACGCAGTGTTTGAGGATAACTATCAATATCCAATAGGACAGGAAATCTCTGCAGTCTCCTGCAATTCCAAACCGCAATTGTTTGCAAGGAATCGCACTTGATTTCAACATTCGAAATAAGCAGTAATTGTGGTAGATTAAAAAATGTCAGCTTCCGTAGACTT
Source organism: Khaya senegalensis (assembly GCA_032402905.1). NCBI lineage: Eukaryota > Viridiplantae > Streptophyta > Magnoliopsida > Sapindales > Meliaceae > Khaya > Khaya senegalensis. The sequence goes on along the minus strand of CP135551.1, from coordinate 5,079,436 downwards.
GGCAAGGTCATCGTCTCAGCTGCAAGACTAGGATCCTCATCTTCTTGCTCGATTACCTTCTCCATATCTGGACATTGCGCGATGACTAACTCTTCAAGGTTTCGGAGATGCTGCAAAACCTCAACTTTGAAGAGATACTTTAACTTGAAACAGTAAGAGACATCCATAATTTTCAAGTGCCGAAATCTTGGCATTGTCAAGTGCGTCACATCACCACAATGCATTACAAAAAATTCTAATGCATCTTCTGGGAGCAAAATAGGGTCACTGGGATACTCCCTTATAAATGCTAAGCTTTTGTTTCCCAATTTCCCATTGTACAAATCACCGACACAGAACTTGAAACTCTTGAGTTGACACCAGTGTTGTGAGCTAATGTAATCCTGGAAGATTTGCATTTCAGAGAAAGTAATCTCAAGAACACTCAAATGTTCCAGTTCTCGGACATCCTCTATACCTGCTGCACTATCGTCTTGCATTCGAGACCGCGACACCCAATGACTGTCACATCCAATCATCAAAAGTTCTTGTAGGTTGCAGAGTTTAGTCAACAGGCTACGTGGAAAATTTCTCACCCGAGTTCCAGAGAGGTCCAAGCGCATAAGTTCAGAACTCATGTCAGATGGTAATTGAGAAATAGGGCTACCAGAAATGTCCAGAACTAAAAGTGCTACAAGCCCCGATAACGATGGAAGAATTGTCAAGGCCCAACAGTTTCTTAAAAGCAGAGCAGTCAGATTCTTTGAACAAAAAAAGGACTCTGGTAGAATTCGTACACCGGTGTTGTAGAGGTCAAGAAGTTTGAGATTCGGGAAGCTGTTAAAGAAAGCATTATGAATACGATGGTCAATGGGGTTGTTTTGCAGAAGTAATGCTGATAACTTACAGAAATTGGGTCCAGAGCGAAACTCATTTATATCATTTCTCATAAAGGAGATTCTCTCAACATCTTCTGGACAATCTCTATAAAGTGGTTTTCTAAGTCGGCACCCAGCCTTAACGAAGAACCGAGGATTTCGTCTATTGATTTGGACAGCCATATCCCAAATTAAAGGATGAAGCTTAACTATCTCTAGTCCATTCTCTTGGCCTATACTATACAAAAGGCAAACATTTTTGAGCTCATCCAGTATCTCTTCTGCTTTTTCCAACTTTTTATCTATCTCTTCTACTTCACCTAATAAACCCTCCCACAGCCAATATTCCATTAACTCCTTAACAACAATAGGAGTATTTCTCGGATATAGCGTGCAGTAAAGAAAACACTCTTGCATGCAACTATAACTACTGTCTTTCAAGTGCTCGTAGCTAACAACAAAGTTTTCAAACACCTTGTCTTCGATGTATTTAGAGTCCGTGTTAGATTCCCTGAATGCAGCCAACTGGTTTTTCAGAGCTTTTTCAATGGTGACACAATCATTCCAATTCAATTTTCTTAGGTGTCTTGCAACCATTAGAATTGCCGAAGGCAAGCCACCACATTCCTCAGATAGATTCTTCAATATGGACTGAGTTTCGTCTGATAAGGTTGAAACATTGTGAGTGCCGACTTCATCATTGAGCAATTCATATGCTTCTTCATCGGATAATAAGCTCAATGCGAAAATTTTTTCCGACTTCATTTGGCGGCAAACTGAAGAAGATCGAGAAATTAATATTATAGTTGAAAATTTGCTCACTGGAATTCCAATTTCTTCAAGAGAAAAGGCTTTCCACAAGTTATCCAAAACTAACACAAACCTTTCCTTATCCCTCAGGGAGCTCCTTGACAAAGCTGAATTTTCTAGAACAGTATCATCGCTTGAAAGACTCAGACCAATTTTACTGGCTAATTTCCTTTGCAGCATTTTAAGATCAGCTTCATGTGATGCTTCAACCCAAATTATAGTACCAATAGATGCTTTTATGCTATCGCAGACTTCTCCCACAAGCTTTGTTTTGCCAATACCAGTGGCTCCAGAAACTCCAACTATGAATCCTCCACTATCGAAAATTAAGTGACGTATCTCTGCAAATGCCCGCCTACCCACAAAATCGTCGGACAATCTGGGTTTACCAGAGCTCCCTTGTCTCTTATTCTCCAGTTCGTTTAATTGTAACGTCAGTTCTTCAATCTTTCTCCCGAATGTGTACCTCTTGAAACAATTTGGTAAATACCCAAAAAGGCATGAAAAATCTTCGGACGGAAATGAACGGGCAGTTTCCACAATTTTGTAAATTTCATAATGGTCATCCGGACGTGGACGTTCCAACGGCCACTGTAACTCTCTGGCTTTAGCAAGAAGTTTGGCGCGCTGCCCTTCGGGTTCCTCAAGATAAGAGAGTTGTTTCTGTAAATGAGAGAGTTGTTTCCGCAAATAAGTTCCTAAAGGAGGTCCTATATGAGGAACTAGTACTGTCGCAAGTGACGTACCACAGCTTATTATGCCGGTAATGAGAGCAACAACTTCGCTGGCTGTCATGTCAACAATATGCACGGGCAACAATTTTAATTGTGATATTTTTATTATTTCATTGGATAACATTATCTTACCATGCATAAAAATAGAATCTTATCAATCCATTTAAAAAATTTAAAATTAAATACTCTTGAAGTAAAATTATTTATTAATTTAATAAACAATAAATTATTCATTCATTTATTTATTTATAAATAAGTTAAATGATAAAGATTATAAACTAATTGTTTTTCATTGCTCTATTTAAGTTAATTCCAAATAATTAAAGTGTGAATTATAATTTTCTTTTTTTTTTTTCAATTTAAGTTCAATTTAGGTCGATTTGAAATTAGGATACTTTTTAAAAATTTTAGAGAATTATATGATATCTTTTTCTTGATTAATATTAAAATATTAGTTCAAATGAGCAGGTTTTAATAGTTGATAAAAATATTCATTTATTGGGATAACAAGATCTAAATTCTTGAGTTTTCATGTGAATCATTGTTCTTAATAAAATTGATAATTCACTATTGTACTCTTAAATATAAGAGTTTATTATATATATATATATATATAAATATTTATACTATGTTTATTTTTTATAATCTAAGAAAAAAAGGAATGAAAAAGAAATCAGAATCATTATTTTTCTATTTGTTTTTGTTAAAAAAATGTTGAGGTAAGGATTCTATATGAATTTTTATTCCTCAAAGTGAGGCAATTATAATTTTTTACCTTTATGATTTCTATTTTCAAAATTAATAAATTTTTAATTTTCTCCATTCTTTATGTAATTGATTACATTTTTTTATTTTAATCAATTTTATGTAATTATTTTTTAATAATTAATTATTTTAAAATTATTGACATAAGATTATTTTAATTATAAATTAAGTTATCATTATTAATGCTTATTTTTGTATAAAATTTTAATATCATCTCATAAATTATAATTATCATTATTTTTGTCATAATTTTAATTAAAAATATTTTTTATATGTTTTATATGTCTACTAGTTTATAATTTTATTTTATAACTTTATATTTACTGTAATTCATACAACTAGTCATATTAATTTAATAATTTAATTTTTATTATATAAAAATAATTATTAATATAATTTATTTTATATTTTAAAATAAAAGTTGAAATTAATTTAATTTTTAATTATGAAACACATAAAATATTTTAATAGAAATAAGTATTTTTATCTAAATAAAAATAATTAATTAAGATAAAAAATATTTATAATAATAATAATAATAATAATAAATATTTATTATAATAATTATTTTTAATAAAATACAATTATAACTAAAATTAAAAGTAAGAAATAATTAAAAATTTTAATCTATTAATAAGTATTAATAAATTAAAAAAAAAATTTTTTTGTCAAAGTAAAAAAATAATAAATTACTTTTCATATATAATTGCATCCAGCAAACAAATAAAACAAAACTTTTTCCTTTCCTTTTCTCTTTCTTTTTCTTACTCCTTTCCATTCTCAAAATCAAACACACTCTTAATTTACTGAATTTAATTATTTTAGTTGCTTTATCTTTTAACACTTTTATTAAAAGAGAACAACTGTTTGCATTACAAGTAATTTTAACTAATTTCAATCCATTAAAACAAGGAAATCAATTTTTATAAAAATATTCTTCAAATAAATAAATAAATATTTATTATATATTTGATTTTCAATAAAATCAAGTAGACAGTTCAACTATAGGCAAAAATAAATCAGCCAACCAGTCATTACCAAATTAGTAACTAACAATGGAAATTTACGGAAGAAAGAAACTAGAAATTAAGTAGCTAATCATACCTGGCATTGTAGTCACTGCTGCTTCTTGCTTACTGCGATTTCAGAAAGAAAGTGAAAATTAAAGCAAGCTCAGAATAATAAACAGAGATATGACGGGCAGTCTGAGATTTTCTCTGAAACTGAAAACACAAATCTGCAGACACAAATGAGCACCACATTTTGAAAGCCAAGTTCAGATTACCAAGTATTACCAATAAGTGTAGGACCGCCAGCCTTCAGAAAGTCCCTTTTTGCGGTATTATTATTATTATTTTTGGTTCTGATCTGTAGGGATTACAGATTAGTGAACTCCGTGACCATTTTTATTTCTTTTAATAAGTTTTCGGACCACCACTTTTGGTCGTCGTCCACGCCAAGTCTTTAAAAAATAAGTAGGTTTTGAGAGTGCACATGTTGTCCTCAATGTCACAATGCTCGAAAAGAACACAAAATAAAACGGCAGTCGGAAAAAAAGCAAACACACTGTTGTACGCGTTGAATTGTTATTGGTGAATTTTCATCACTTTCTATTATTTTTATTATTCTGTCGGTGTGTAACAGTTGGCAAACACATGCATCAATTTTATTGGTTATTTTAATGGCATTAATTAGCAGTTGTTTAGCCCCTTCTATAGAATAAAAGCTCCCGCCTCTCAAGCGCTTTCTGTTTTACCTAATTTTCAATATTGTCAAATATTACTTATATTCCTTTATTTCATTTTATTTATTCATTGAGTTAATAGTGAAATATCACTTGTATCTCTCTACTTTTTCCTATTTGCAGTTTGACTTAAAAGTTACAACACGTTATTAACTATATTAAAATATTTAATTTTCTTATGTTTTTGTTAAAAACTTTCACGTTATATTGTTATTACATTATAATATTATTTTTATATACTTTTATTTTCAAAAATTTATATATTATTGTATTATTTTTATGTGTTTTTACTTTTAAAATTCTATCCTTATTAATATATTCTATTAAATTAGATTTTTCACATCAAAAAGTAAGGATAGTATACTGCATATGCTTTTATTTTCTTTATTACATTTTATTAACAATGATATTAATATAATATTTCTTGATTAATTACTTTCAGTTTCTTTTTTTTTCCCTTTTAAGTTATATTATTATCACTCTATAAATATTGCAAAATATTATTATTGCAAACTGAAGTTTACAAAAACAAAGAAGATTATTAGAACTTGAAGTTCTAAAATCAATCTTAAAGATTAGAACCTAAAGATCAAGATCTTTCAAGTACCGTATTTATGGACTTGAAGTTCCAAACATATGTATAGAATTTTTATCATTATTGTATCGTACTAATTTTATCGTGCCAATAATTTTTCCTTTATTTTAAATGTATATAGGCCTCTAAAAATGTCAAGTCTACGAATTTGCAAATTTTCATTCTTGATAGATTGAGATATAATTATCTTTCTTAGGTTCTCGATACAATGATGCACCTTCGAACTTAGAGCTTGGAGAACATAATCAAAAAGAAAAATTATGCATCCTCGTATAATAAATCAAAGGCCATAATTTTTCTTCTTTATCATTTGAATGAGATTTTTAAAGCTCAATATCAGCTATCGAGATCCATTGAAGTTGTAGAAAAGTTTGAAGGAAAGATATAACCACTAGAAAGATGTATTTGTCCCAAAAGCTAGACCTAAATAGATGAATGTGAGATTACACAAGTTTACTCTATTCCGAATTATCCCATAGCTAAAATTATGTGGTGAAAAAGTTATTGAATATAATAGGTCAAGGAAGACATTCTCTACCTTTCATGCATTCAATGTAATTCTACAATAATAATATCATGAATGTAGATTTAAATAGTACTCAGAATTTATCTCATGTCTTCTAGTTGTTAAATGAAACAATGAATTTTTGTTGAAAAATCATAAATCACGTTTAACTGGTGCTTTATTATTCCTAGAAGTGAATGTTGGTATAATAGTAGCAATGTATGTGGTAGAGGATACAAGAAAGGACAAGAATATTGCCCTCACAGTGGCGAAACAAACATAACAAATAGAAGTGGAATGTTTATAAAAGGTAAAAAAATGATAAAAAGTACTGAGAATAAACCCTGCAAATATTTTAATGACAATTGTAACTAGTGCGGAGGTAAGGAACATTAGTTACACACTTGCTATGAAACCATCAAGGCTAAAGGAAAGAATATGGAAACTAATTTTATCAATAATTAAGATCCTATGGACCTAACTCATCTTGACATCTTTGATTTCTTCAAAGACAAATATGAGAAAATTAATTATTAATTGGTGGTGACAATATTCATACCAATTAAAGTTTAATCATAAACTTCTTTTTTGTACTTTTTATAAAACATGTAAGATATACTCTCATGATTTGTATTTCATAACCAAATGTTTGACACAAACTTTTGCTTAATGAAAAGATATGGATTTTAGTAAATTGCCTCTCTTGAAAAGAAAAGTTAGAGATATATACTTAATTAATATTATAACTAATCACACTATTCTTTAAAATAAGAAATATTTCTCGAAGCATAATAACATTGAGGTTAAAGTAAATATCATATTTGGTCTTAGAGACTTAATTAAAGGCTCTAAAAGAGTCACAATCCTTTTAACAAGTGCAACTAGATTATGCATTCATCATACATTATATTATGTTAGATTGGGAATAAATCTACTCAATTCTAAGGATATACGCTGAAATAGATATTACATAAAGACTCTAAATGAAAATAATATAAAGTATATTTGCATTACTTCTAATGTCCCATGCAAGAAACACATATTAGAAAAGCTTTTAGTTTTATCATCTAGGTTGCATCACACAGTCATAAATATTGCAATTGAGAGTTATGCACTAATGTACCAAAAGATCATTGATCTAAATGTGTTTATGTTGTGGTATGATTATATTGGTCACTTAGGATCTACAATGATGAGAAGAATTAATGGGCACCTATTAAAGAACCAAAAGATTCTATTGTCCAATGAAAATATTGTAATGCTTACTCATATGGAAAACTTATGGTTAGAAAATCCTTTTTTAAAATTAGTTTTGAGTCACTATCATTCTTACAGGAAATTCAAGAACATATGTTAGTCTATTTACCTATCTAGTTGACCATTTCGCTATTTTATATTCTTAGTTGATGCATCTATTTATTGGTCACATATTTGTTTATTATCTATTTATAATGTTGCGTTTATTAGATTGCTTACACAAATATTCAAATCAAAGACACAATTTTCTAATTATCTAATCAAGAATATATGTCTAGATAATGTTGATGAGTTTACTTCTAAGACATTTGATAATTATTGTACATTAGTAGTTCCACATGTCCATAAACAAAATGAATTAGCTAAATTACTTATTAAACAACTCTAGATAATTTGAGATTCAAACTTTACTATGATGAACTAAATTATCAGTTTTTAGATAAGGACATGCTACCTTGCATGTTATGACTTTAATTCATCTTAAACATCTTGTCTGTCATCAATATTCTTTACTGCACCTTGTACTTGGTCATCAACTTGCTATTTTTCATCTACATATTTTTAGTTGTGTTAGCTATGGAGACAATCAATTCTCAATCAAATTTTCAAGTGAGAGAATATTGGTGGTACAGACATTTGAGTCCCATTGACCTATTTGTTTAGAAAGAGAAACAAAAAAAAAAAGATACCTTTTGCTAAAAAAGTAATAATCCAAAAAAAAAAAAAAATTGGATGCATGCACTGTTGTGTACATTAAAGGGAGTTCTCATATAACTAGAAACTCTCTCTCTCCATTTTCTCATTCATATCAATCTTGATTTTGAGTTTTTTTTAATACTTGAGAGAGATTTCTCTCTTTATATTTAGAACAAAGTTGTAATCTCATATTTTTGTAGTGAAATTCATCTATTTTTCTTCGTGATTTCTACCCAATTTATTTGGAGAATATTAAAGCAATCAATTTTAGATCTAAAAGGGTTGTAAAAAGATCAAGAAAGAGTAAAGCAAGGAATACATATATGTACTTACAATCCCAACGATATTTAAATTTTAGTGGAGCTTGAGCGGCCACAAATTATTTTTTTCCTTATAGTAAAATATTGATTGTGATTTCTTATCCCAAATGGATCATGTAATTTAAGTAACTATCATTTCTGTTCTACTTACTAATTGATGAAGACTTTATATCATATGTCATTGGTAATGCTGGTCTAACTGATCAACAATTGGTTTATTATATTAAAAGCTTAATTTGGAATTGCCGCTAATTTTATAAAATAATTTATTTCTCTTGTTCTAAAATAATTAACTATTAAAAAAATTTGTTAAGTTTAGTGTTAGAATGTTGTGATAATTCAAATGCTTACATTTTATATAACATTGAATGATACACACACATACAAACACGTGTGTGTGTGTACACACACACACACACACATATGTATGTATTATATTTAATTTCAATCATTTAAAACATATTAATTAAATAATTAAAAAATTAGTATAAAAATTGTATTAAATTAAAGGTTCCCAATCCTTTCCTTGTATGTATATATTAATTTTTTTTAGATATATAAAATAATTTTAATCTGCTTAAAATTAATTTTCACCATTCCAATATCAATTTTAAATAGACACTAATTATTATATTTATTATAATATATTAACTGTAAAATAACAAGTAAACACAAATATTAAAATTTATGGCTCTCAATAAAATAGAATAGAATAAATTTTCTTTATGCCCCTGCAAAAATCCCAATACTAATATCCAAATTGAAGGGGATTGATAAATGGGTTAATAACGTATTTTTCCTGGTTTCTAAAGGAATCATAAATTAGGACATTGTCTACATTATTTTTTCACACAGGTCCCTGCTATTTTGAAACGTTAATGGGACGTTAAATTTGAGGGGCAAAATAGAAATTTTACCCTTGAGGTTTTGAACAAAACAAAAAGGCAAACATGCAGCATAAATCAGACAAAAAGAAAAACACAAAATCAGTATAAGCCAAACATGCATCTTAGTCTTAGCATTCATACACGAATACTGCATATATTGATAAACTCTAGAAAATTCTCAACACAAATGGTTTTATAATAAGCTTACGAAATAATTGCACAAACCGACGCCATTTGACTTACAAAGGCACTTCCACGAAATATGTTTGCCCTCATTTTCTTTCATGAGCACTAAACATAAACTGTATCTTCAATCCTTTTTCCTTATTATTATTATTTTATCAAAGATTATGAAATTAACAACTCTCTTTTGAATTTATAACATGTAATTAGGATTACTCTTTTCTCTTAACAAACACTAATTTTAAATAAATTCACGACAATAAAATGTATACAAACTCTTGAGCTGAGGAAAAAAAAAATTCCCACAAATAAACATACAGAAAATAAATTTTGATTTGAGTTATATTTGAGTTATGGGTGCCTCCAAGTTTAGTACATGGGTAATGAAGAAGCAGGTGGGGATAAAACAACAACAGAGGTTTCAAAGGAGAAAGACTGCAAAGTATTTGGTTGGAAGTTGCCATTTTGTTATAATAAAGTGGTTGAGACGACAACCAACAACCACTAGGAACTAAAGACACCGGCCATGAGCTTCGTTTCCGACAGTTAATTCCATATGAATATTTTAAGCAGGACGACGTCAAGATCCATGCTTCAATCTTATGGTTTTTGAATTGAAAGCATGCTTGAATGTTAATAATGTCATAAATGTAGCAGTTCAATCTTTGTCTTTCTGCTCTGCTTGTCATCTGGGTAAAATGCATCAGGTTTTATACAAATCCACTGAAACAAAAACAAATGTCCCTCTAGAACTCATACACTCTGATGTCTGGGGTCCAACTCCTTTTATCTCACTCGGATTTATCCATTGGTCCTGAAATCAGATGTTCTTAGTATTTTCAAGCAATTCACAACTCTAGTTGAAAAAACCTTTGATGTCAAAATTATAACCTTACAATGTGACATGAGTGGAGAATTCAAAGCACTTGAACCATATCTAATTGAACATGGGATTAATCTCAGATATTCCTGTCCTCGCTCACACTACCAAAATGAAAAAGTTGAAAGAAAGACTAAAGAGGCAATTCGTATTGCAGAGAACCTAAAAGTTCTGAGATTTATTTTTTTACAACCTAAAACTAAAGGAAAACAAAGACTGATATTTAAATACAAAAGATGACATTGTGGCCATGAAACACTAAAATGTCAAGCAGACTAGAGGACAAAAAGATCTTCAACAATTCTGAAATGAAACGAGGATTGTGATAGCTCTGCTGCCCCTGACGAGTGAAGGATGCAGAATAGTCAGCTGCAACAAACTCCTTCGTGGTTAATTGAGCAAAAAGAAGAAGGGTAATCGCTAGTATTTGAAAGAAGTTGAGCTTGTTTTAGTGGGCCTCTGAAAGCAATGTAGAAGAGATGGCCCAGTTACTCTTCAATTTGAATTTGTAGTTGTAAGTGCAATCTATTGATGATAATCAAATAGTCTCATTGCTATTGAGCCAAATTCAGTTGCTTGCTTGTTCTTATTACTACAGGTATACATACATACATACATACATACATACATACATACATACATACATACATATATTCTTATTACTACAGGTATACATACATACATACATACATACATATGTATATGTATTTATGTATGTATATTTCAATGTAAATTTGTTTCAATTTACATTAATTCATATATTAAGTGTATCAAAGAAATTTATGAAGAACTTAATTTTATCTATGCAGGTTTTTTCTTTTCAATGCTTGTTTTGATTGTGTGAGTGTGTGTGTGAATCCATACTTTATAAGTACAAGAAATGGGAGAAAAAGAAATATTGTTCCCTAAAAACAAACAAGTATAATAGTGTTGCCAAGGATCTAAAGCTTCCTTTTATAAGAGAGAAAATCATGGAGAGAAAAGGGTGAAGATGCTGATTGATTGGCAAAGATGGGATAACATTTATTATCTTTGTTTTCATCTTTGTCATAATTTTCACAATAATAGTGCTATAGATACAAACTTCAGTACAAACTTTTGTACAAATAGATAGGACACTGTAAAAGAAAAAAAATTATATGAACATCTATGGCAAGCATATAACTTTACACATCATTTTTTATGTTATAGTTTGTATAAAATTTTGTATCATCATTGCCATTATTTTTCTTTAAACTAGATTATTATTTGTTTTACTAAGACTATTTTTCAAACTTTAATCCTTGAACATATCTACACCTTCATCATCTCTTAATTTTTCTTTTAATTGATTGATCAAAAAATTAATTTTCACTCAAACCTATACTCTTTTATTGTTGAGGAGCTTTTTATGTTATAAGAAGGGACCTTATGCAACCATTAAAGTTATCTTGGAGACTAACCACTCTCCATACAAGTATGATATTCAAATTTTAAACAGTAACAAAAAATAATAATAATAATAATAATAATAATAATAATAATAATAATAATAATAATAATAAATTTATTCATAAAATTAGGGTGACATAATAATAATTTAATGTGTACATATTAAAGAAATCGAGAATAATTATGAAGTATTTTGCAAGATTTGTTTATGGATTCTCTTTTCTTTTCTTTCTTTTTCTTTTTTCAAATAACAAATTGTACAGCCAGCTCGCATAAATTTATTGACAAACAACAAGTTATCTTGGTTTTCATCGACGTGCCTCTCTTTCTTAAACATTACCAGACAAGCCATTGCTCACGTCGTCCTTCTTAATGGTGGTTATCTTCTCCACCTCTTGTTTACTGCAAAATGGCAATTTTCAAGTATTATATGTCTTTTACATCAATTTTCAACGTTTACATTAATAATTTATGAATGGTCAAGATTAAATGAAATAAATGCTTAAAATATATTAAGGGATTTTATTGTTTAAATCCTTCTTGTTTATAAAAAAGAATTTAAAAACCATAAATTTAAAGAATTCATTGCTTAATTTCTCTTTGTTTACTTTTTGTTTCACTTAAATCTCTTTTACTTTTACAAAAGTTCAGTGAAAATGGTAATTGAGGTATAAATAACATTTATACTTCTAAGTAGTATTTTGGTTCTATTTTAGTCATCGATATAATCTTAATTATAAAATTTTAAAAAAAATAATTAATTTATAATTTCTCACATTGTGCAGAAAAATGTTGAATAGATTAATTTAAAGAATTAATCAAATCTAAAGTACTATAAAAATAATGAATTAACTAAATTTTAAAATATCAATTGTATTTTTTAATAGTTTTTAAAATTTGATTAATTTTTATAAATTAATTTGTGCAATAATTTTCACATAATATGAGAAATTATAAATTAATAATTTTTAAAAATTTTAATAATTAAAAATATTAAGTATTATTAAGATATTATTTGATAATTTAAAAATTTTAACAATTGAAAAGAATAAAAAAAATAATGAATTAAAAAATTGCTAAAATCTAATTAAAGTGTATTTAAGATCATGCAAACATATTAAAAAATTGCAAAAATTAACATAAGTTATAGATGGTTAAAACAGAATTACAATGATATTTAGGAGTATAAATGTTATTTTTGCAATTCAATTACTATTTTTTCTGACTTTTGGAGCAATGAAAAGGACTGAAGTGAAACAAAAAGTAAATAAAGAGGACTTAAATAATATATTTTGGAACTTATTATTTTAAAATTCTTTTTGAAAAATAAGGACTTAAGTAATACAATGACATGTATTAATTGGATAACATTAGTTGGACACACTTCAACTAAATGCAAAAATAAATCAGCCAACCCACGTCAATACCAAATTAGTAACCATTACAGCACTAACAAAATTATAATTCATAAAAATCACCTTGAATCCAAGAACCAACCACGGAGATGTTGCACTACGAATGCCCAGGTGCTGCTACAGTAATTATGAACAACAACATGTTATTATTGTATGGTAAATTTTTAAAGATGTGTATGTATACGGGCTGTTTGTATGTTATATGAGAAATGCTTGTTAATGAATGATTGAATTTGAAATATTTTAAAATATGTCTTAAATGATTATTGGCATAGAACAACCATGCTCATGAAGCATACATTATGTATATCTCATAAAGCATATATCATGTATATCACAAGTATTTAGTTAAAGTTTAAAGTTTTATATTAACAATACAAAATCATTTATTACTCATATAAACTTGAATAGTGCAAATAGAAATTCACATTCACGAGAGGACTAATGGGGGGATACTTTCACCTCAAATCGATGAGTGAACTTTTATAATATCTCCTTCCTAGAAAAAAAAATAAAATAAAAACATGTGAAACATTACAAAATCACTAATATTTTTGTACATTAAATTTTAGATTATAATTGGATTTTTGAACATATTTGGTTAAATCATTTATATTTCTTATACATTGCTATGATAGTGATTTGGCCTTGGGCTGACATAACATATACATATATATATATATGTGTGTGTGTGTGTGTGTGTGTGTGTGTGTGCGCGTGTGCGCGCGCGCGCCCGTGCGTATATTAGATATTTCTTTAATTACAGCATGTAGTTTATGGCAGGCTTTTGAGACATATAAATAAGTGGAAGGTAGGAGTAGTAGATGAATATTGGTGCACCCCCTTAGTATATTTTATATTAATATGGATATTATGAATTGATATGGTTTTCAATTAGGTTATTTAATAAATTATATAATCGTCTTGTCTACTGTTGATTTATATTTATTAAGTTAAATATTTGCACACTATACACCCAATTTATTTTTAATAAAAAGGTAAGTATTATAATTATTCATTCACTAAGTATAATAGTATACTTATCTTTTATTAATATTTTTAGGATAATTTGATAAGTTTTGATTGTTGAGGTGGCCGATTTTTGAAGAGACCGATATTTCTACTTTTTAAGTACTCGATTCAAACTGACATTCAGGGTCCATTGGAAAATACTCTTGTATTTATTTATTTTGTATGAGATAATTTGTATTACATTGTGTATAAATTTTGAATATTGAATTCTATATTGTCTAAGCTTATTACTAATTCTATATTATTATGAATATTCATTTTGTAGGTTTAAATTTATTTTTTTTTAAGACCTTGCCCATTCTTTTGGGGCTTTCCAACTTAATCAAACGTAATTTAATTATTCTTTGACATCCACTATACCTACTTCACTATCTTCTTGCATTAGAGAATGCGATATCCAAGGAAAGTCGCATGTAATCATCAAAAGTTCTCGTGGATTGTAGAGTTTAACAAACAGGTAATGGGGAAAATTATTCACTCGAGTTTTAGAGAGGTTTGGGGGCATTAGTTCAGAACTAATATCAGCTGGTAATTGAGTGATTGGGCCACCAAAAATGTCTGGAACTATAAGTGCCACAAGCTTTGATAATGAAGGAAGACTGGTTAAGGCCCAACAATTTCGTAAAAGAAGTGCATTTAGATTCTTTAAACAAGAAAGACACTTTGGTAGAATTCGAACCCCAGTATTCGATAAGTCAAAAATTTTGACATTTGGAATGCTGTTGTAAAAAAGCATTATGAATTTGATGGTCATTAAGGTTGTATTGCAAAAGTAATTTCGATAACTCATAAATTGGGTGCAGAGCTAATCCCTTTTATATCATTTCTCATCAATAAGACTCTCATAACCCCTTCAAACCAAATTTTATAAAGTGGGTTTCTAAGACAGCAACCAACCTTAATCAAGAACCGAGGACTTCCTGCAAGATTTTAACTGCCATATCCCAAATCAAAGGATGCATTTTAACCATTTCTACTCCATTCTCATGGCCTATACTATCCAAAAGGCAAGCATCTTTAAGCTCATACAATAGCTCTTCAGCTTCTCCCAACCTTTTTTATCTATTTGATATATTTCACCTAATAGACCATCCCATAGCTAGCATTCCATTAATTCCTTAGCCATAATAACAGCATTTCTTGGATATAATGTGCAGTAAAGAAAACGTTCTCTTGTTCAATTATAATTGCTATATTTCAAATGCTCGTAGCTAAGAAAAAGGTTTTCAAATACCTTCTCTTTAATACATTTGGTGTGTGTGGTAGATTTCTTGAATGCAGGTAACCGGCTCTTTAAAGCTTTTTCGATGATGGCACGATCATGGCACTATCATCTAAATTCAATTTTCTTAGGTCTCTTGCAATCATTATACATGCCAAAGGTAAGCCACCACATTCCTTTGCTACATTCTTCAGTGTGGACCGAGTTTCTTCTAATAAGGTTACAACAATACGAAGGCCGACTTCACCCATGAGTAATTCATATTCTTCTTCATTGATAATAACTTCAATGTAATAATTTTTTCTGACTTCATATGATGGGAAATTAAAATAGATTGAGAAACTAGTATTACCCTATGGTAATACGAATACCTTATCATTGGAATTCCAATTTCTTTAAGTGAAAAGGCCTACCATAAAATATCAATGACTAATAGAAACCTTCCTTCTTTTACCAACTGATTCCTTACCAAAGCTGCATTTTGTACAATAGTATTATCCCTTGACATGGTAAAACCGATATTAATGGTGTTAGTGTGATTAGAGTTCAAAATTTGGTTCAGTTGACATAAATTCATGTGAATGTGAAGCTGTTGGTAATCATCTAAATTGGAAGCATTCAGTTAAGATAGCTGAGTTAGCAAGAAAGGAGTGGATAAGACTGTTAAAGTAGTTAAGAGTTTATTTTTAGAAATATGGTGCATTTTATCTGTAGTGCTTACTTAGAATATAAAACCCAATACTTGTAAGCATATAGACACTTCTTTGATGAATAAAACAAGGTTAAGAGTATCTTAAGGTATAAAACTATCAGGTTTACCCCTCAACAAAATAAAGTAACTGAAAGGCTAAATAGGACAATCATAGAAAAAGTAAGATGTATGTTAATAAGTGCTAATTTATCCAAATACTTCTAGAATGAAGTAATTAACACTACTGTTATTTGATGAATAGAAGTCCTTCCTCTATATTGGATTTTAAGACTCCAAAAGAGGCATGCTCTAACCATCCACCTAATTTGAATCACTTAAAGGTGTTTGAATGTGTTGTTTATGCACATTCTAATTAGGGAAAGTTGGATGCAAGAGTTATAAAAAGAATTTTTGTGGGATATCCTATAAAACAAAAGGATACAAGTTATGGTGTAGTGATAGGAAGAATAGCAAATGCATCATCAGCAAAGATGTCAAATTTTTTGAAGAAAAAATGTTAAAGAAAGGATATGGCACTAATAATGAATTTGCTGTAAAAGAAACTAGCAAAAATACAACAAAGATTGAAGTAAAGATCATTGAATAGGAAAGAAGACTCAGGGATATTAAAGCTAATTTGGAAACAGAAGAAAAATCTTTAAAGAAGACTGAAGTAAGTGATTATGAATTAGTAACGGATAAAGTTAAAGAGAACAAAAAACCATTTATCAGATATGGATATGCTGACTTAATAACATATGATTTAAACACTATAATTCAATTTGTAAGGTCATAATGCTTTTCATCTACAAAGGCTATTAATTCATTTGAAGCCAAGTAATGGCATGCAGCTATGGTTAAAGAAATGAATACTTTATATAAAAATAAGACATTAGAATTTGTTAATAAACTAATAGGAAAGAAGGAGTGGATTGCAAATGAATCTTCAAAAGGAAAGATGATAGAATTGCAGGTGAAGATTTGAAATTCAAAGCTAGGTTAGTAGTAAAGTGTTTTTCACAAAAATGAGGCATTAACTTGATGAGGTTTTTGCATTAATGGTAAGGCATGTATTAATTAGAGTATTGTTATCATTTGCTACTATTTTTGACATTAAGTTGGAACAAATGGATATCATAACTGCTTTTCTCTATGGAGAACTAGAGGAAGAAATATACATGGCTCAACAGGAGGGATTTGTCAAAAAATGAGATAAGAATAAAGTTTGTCATTTGAAGAAGTCCTTGTATGAACTCAAGCAATCTCTAAGATAGTGGAGTCTCAGGTTTAACAAATTTATTTTGTGTAAAGGGTTTAACATAAGTATGATAGTTGTGTGTATATTAAAGGTCAAAGTTTAAATACAAAGTCTATCTATTTGTTCATGTAGATGACATTTTAATAACTGCTAAGAGTATGTATAAAATTGATGAATTGAAGCATTAGTTGAACACTGAGTTTGAGATGAAAAATATAGGAGCTCCAATAGTATTTTGGATATTTAACATATTTGTATCATGACATTTTTTTTTTATTTATATATATCATTTGATTATTTGATTATTACATATTTATATGTTTAATAAATGTAATAATGCCCTTAAAATAGTAAATCTAATTAGTTGAATACTATTCTTAAATATCCTTAGTCAAGTATTGTTATGAATAATGTAACAATAATGTATAGAATATATGTAGTGATTAATAACAATATATGTGTGTTATGATATGAGATATTAAGTCAGCATATAGGTACAAATTAGTAAACTAATGTACTGAATCGACCCATCATGAAAACACTATATGGATCATTATATGAGTGTGATAAGTGATTCTTATAGTGACAATAGTGTATGTGATCCTTAAACTTAAGATTACCATGATTCCTACCATAGAAAATGGCATATTTTGATATTTTTAAAAATCATTTGTAATAAGATAGAGTATAAAGGTAATAATCAAATATATCATAATTCGTATAAAGGGATGCATGTGATCGAAATAGAATTTGTCCATCCTATATAATGAGAATGATATATTGGACTTTTTGATTAAGACTTTAAAAAATGCATGGTCATACTCAAATAAGTCAATATGTGATATTAACTTCATTTGATAGAATAAATCTACTCAGGATATCAAAAAAATATAAAATTGAACCATACGAATATGACACATTTTATATTTCATATTCAATTAAAATATTTAAGATAAAAAGATTGAATTCTATAATAATATTAATCACAGATAAGGTGATATCAAACTACTAATATTCTAATCATTTAAGTAATCATGATGTATTATTAGACACTGCTCATTACTTGTAATACTAAAATTAAATTTTAGTGTTACTGCCAATATTACACGAACTTATTAGGTAGCACATTAAGATTGAAAATAATATATATATATATATATATATATAAATATATATATATATATATGGAGAATTTTAAATGAATTTATGATTTATTAAACTATTTAGGTATTAATTTTAACTAAACTCATTATTTAAAGATTGGTTTAAATTTTAGTAGTATCTACTTTACTAAATAAATAGAAATTTATAAGAAAGTCTAACCAAATAAATTAAGTCTAAACTAAAGACCTAAAATAGCAATATAAATATGTGATATTTACATTTTAGAGGCATGTTTAGGGTTTGTTTTTGCATTTTTACTTTTGACAAAAGTAAAACACATAAGACATCGCACACTCAAATCATAAGAGTGAGCACTTTAAATTAGATTCTCAATTGTGTAGATATCATAGAGATGCAAAAGCAATTGATCTATATTCATGGTTTGGCAAAAAGGTCTAACTAGAGGCATGTATGTATTTATTGCATTATATTATATACATATGATAACATTAGGTTTTATCACATAGATCTTGAAAAGTAAACCGTTTATTTTGTGTATTTTTAGTTATGTATATGCACCGATTTGCGTACAAATATTAGGTATAAAGATAGTCAAAAACAATAGAAGAAAACTGTTGTTTCTATCTTAAAAAGCATATCTGGAAAAGGTTTAGGAGAGGTTCAATATGAAAGATGCAAAGGCAGTTAAACTACCTTTTGTAGAACTTTCAACTTGTTAGTTGAACAATCACCTTCAACTAAAAGTGAGATGGATCTAATGAGTAGAATATCATATGCAAATGCAGTTGAAAGCACGATGTATGCAATGGTTTACTCAAGGCCTAACTTAGCTCATGTATTAAGTGTAATCAGCACGTTCATAAGGAACCCTACTAAGTGTCTTTGGGAATCTGTGAAGTGAATGATGAGATACATAAAAGGTAACTTAAAAAATAAGCTAGTGTATGGAAGATCAACTAATTGCAAAGGAGTAATCAATGGATATGTAGATGCAGATTTTGCTATTGACTTGGATAAAATGAATCATTAACTATATTTGTTTTTACTTTGTATAACTGTGTGATCACATGGAAATCTTCACTTCAACAAGTTGTTACTTTGTCAATAATTGAAATTGAATATATGTTATCAACAGAAGCGATAAAGGAGGCAGTATGGTTGAAAGGAATTGTTGATGAATTTGGAGTAGGATTTGATTTAGTAAGCTTATTTTGTGATAGCCAAAGTGCTATTTTATTGTCCAAATATCAAACACATTATGAAAGGACTAAGCATGTTGATGTGAGATGTCATTATATTAGAGATGTGATCTCAAGAGGAGATGTGGATGTTTTAAAGATTCACATTTCTGAAAATGTAGCTGATGTTTTGACTAAAGTAGTTCCAAGCAAGAAATTTGATTTTTCTTTGCAGATGTTGGGAGTAAGTGTTGAAGAAAACTAAAGTTTATATGTTGAAGCTGTGATTTAAGCTTTGAAAGTTCTAAATTTTAATCAAGGTAAAGATTTGTTAGTATGATTAAAGTCCAAAACTTAGTTCAGTTGATATAAATTCATGTGAAGGTGAAGTTGTTAGTAGTCATCTAAGCTGGAGAAAGTCAGTTAAAATAGTTGAGTTGGCAAGAAAGGAGTGGATAAGACTGTTTAAGTTGGAGTTTGTTTTAAGTAATACGGCACATTTTATCTATAGGGATTACTTAGCATATAAAACTCGATACTTGTAAGCATATAGACACTTCTTTGATGAATAAAACAGTTGAAAGGAGACATTAATTCTCTGAAAAATCGTGATTCATATTTGTTCTTCTTGTTCTTGTTTCTTGATCATCTTGAATACAGAAAATTCAAGGCTTGTATTGTTCAGAATCATTCGACTGCAATTGAGAGATTAAAACGTAATATTCTTGTGGTTTTGTTGGTTAAGATTCAAGCTGCAACAAGTGGCTAATTTCATTTGCAGCGCCTTGAGATCATCTTCGTATGACGCTTCAACCCGAATTAAAAGACCATATTCTTGTGCTTTTCTTTTACAGAAAAATGGCACAATCTCTGTTTTGCCAATGCCGATTGCTCCAGAAACCCCTATTATTAATCTATCAGTGTTCATCCATTTCATAGCTTCCCATATCCGCCCACCAACTAAATCTTGTTTCTGTTGAGATTTAACACGCTCGTCATCCTTTTCTCTAATTCGAGCTTGACACTCAACCATCAGAATTCGTACTCTAATCTTTAGCCCTTCAATCTGTTACGAAATATTGTACCTCTTATAACAATTTGGTAAGAGTCCACAAACGCGAAGGGAAGGTACAGACTGCAGAAAATCCTCAATTTCTGCAGTTAAATTAATAGCATTTTCTAGCCTTTGACTCATGTGATTGTCATTGCCTCTGCTCCAGTAGCTCATTTCGTAGTGTGACTATCACAAGTCGCTCAAAATTTTCTCAAGCTTTCTTTCGGGATTCTCAAGTTTTATCAAACAATCAAGAAAATAATCATGACATGGCTCAAGTCGCGGGCCAAAATATTGGGCTATAGCAGGCGCTGCTGTTGCAACCGATGTAGCACAGCCTATTATTCCAAGAACAAGAGCAACAATTTCGCTGGCTATCGTGTCAACAACATTCATGAGCAATAATTTCATTAACTAAATAAATAACTCATCAAAATATAATTGTGCTATTTTTATTTAATTCATTGGATGACATCATTTTACAATTTACAGAATTAGAACTGTATCATTTTGTTTAAAAATAAAAAAAAATTGAATAAACCCTTTGAAAATAATTATTCTATAACATATTACAATTAAAAAAAAAACTTATCAACTTTGTGTAAAATTTATAAAATTAAATACTCTTAAAATAAGCAATTTATTTATTTTTAACTAAGTTAATTTATATAAATTAAACCATTTGTTTTTTTTATATAAAATTAATAATATTTTTAAAATTGGCTTTTGTATACTTTGTTGAGTTTATGAGATGACTATTGTATTTTAAAGTATGCAAGCACAAAATTAAATATTATTATACTAAATTAATAATATTGGCCCTCACTAATATCAAAATATTAGTTAAAACGAACTTTTTAAATGGAAATATTCATTTGTTCGGTAACAAAATCTGGATTCTTGAGTTTTCATGTGGATCTTTGTTGTTGATAAGATTGATAATTCATTGTTATACTCTTAAAATATCAAACAAATTAAGAGTCTTTTTTTTTTGTGCTTAATACTTAATTTACTGAATTTAGCTATTTTACATACTTTATCTAACAATTAAAAGAGAACATTAGTTGGCTTTACAATTAATTAATTTTATCTATTAGAACAAGGAAATCAATTTGATGAAAATATTCTTCAAATATATATATATATATGTATTTGGATAGGACCAATAGTCCTCTAAAATTAAGGTCTTTTATATCAATTTTCAGCGCTTAGATTAACAATTTATGAATGGTCAAAATTAAATGAAATAAATGCTTAAAATATATTAAAGGATTTTTATTGCTTAAATCCTTCTTGCTTATAAAAAAGAATGTAAAAACCATAAATTTAAAGAATTCATTGCTTAATTTCTCTTTGTTTACTTTTTGTTTCACTTTAGTCTCTTTTACTTTTACAAAAGTTTAGTGAAAATGATAATTGAAGTATAAATAACATTTATACTTCTAAATAATATTTTGGTTCTATTTTAGCCATCGATATAATCTTAATTATAAAATTTTGAAAAAAAAAATAATTAATTTACAATTTCTCACATTGTGCAGAAAAATATTGAATAGATTAATTTAAAGAATTAACCAAATTTAAAGTATTATGAAAAAATAATAAATTAACCAAATTTTGAATAAATTAACCAAAATATAAAATATCAATTGCATTTTTTAATAGTTTTTAAAATTTGATTAATTTATTTAAATTAATTTGTGCAACAATTTTCACATAATATGAGAAATTATAAATTAATAATTTTTAAAATTAATAATTAAAAATATCAAGTATTATTAAGATATTATTTGATAATTTAAAAATTTTAACAATTGAAATAAAAAAATTAATGAATTAAAAAATTGCAAAAATCTAATTAAAATGTATTTAAGATCATGCAAACATATTAAAAATATGCAAAAATTAACATTAGTTAAAGATGGTTAAATAGAATTAAAATGATATTTAAGAATATAAATGTTATTTTTACATTTCAATTACTATTTTTTTCTAACTTTTGGAGCAATGAAAAGGACTCAAGTGAAACAAAAGTAAATAAAGAGGACTTAAATAATAGATCTTGAAACTTATTATTTTTAAATTCTTTTTTGAAAAATAAGAAGGACATAAGTAATAAAATCCCATATATTAAATGGATAACATTAGTTGGGCACACTTCAACTAAATGCAAAAATAAATCAGCCAACCCACGTCAATACCAAATTAGTAACATTACAGCACTAACAAAATTATAAGTCATAAAAATCACCTTGAATCCAAGAACCAATCCGTAGGTGTTGGACTACGAATGCTTAGGTGCTGCTACAGTGATTATGAACAAACACATGTTATTATTGTATAGTAAATTTTAAAGATGTGTATGTATATGGACTATTTATGTGTTATATGAGAAATGCTTGTTAATGAATGATTGAATTTGAAAATTGAAGTTAAATATATGTCATAAGTGCTAGTGACTAACATTAATGAAAAATTTTTGGGTTATATTTAGCATCTTAATTTAATACGAAATTATATTTTAAAATATAAGTCTTAAATGGCATAGAATAATCATGCTCATAATGCATACATTATGTATATCACAAGTATCTAATTAAAGTTTAAAATTTTATATTAATAATACAAAATTATTTATTGCTCATATAAACTCGAATACTGCAAATAGAAATCCACCTTCGCGAAAGGACCGACGAGGGAATGAACTTTCACCTAAAATCGGTGAGTGAACTTTTATAATATCTCCCTCCTAAAAAAGAAAATAAAAATAAAAATATATGAAACATTATAAAATCGCTAATATTTTTGTACATTAAATTTTAGATTATAAAATAATTTTTGAACATGTTTGGTTAAATAGTTTATATTTCTTATACATTGCTATGATAGTGATGTGGTCTTGGGCAAACATAACATATATATATATATATATATTAGATATTTCTATAATTACAACATATAGCTTATGACAAGTTTTTGAGACACATAAATAAGTGGAAGGTAGGAGTGGTGGATGAATGTTGGTGTACCCTCTTAATATATTTTATATTAATATGAATATTATGAATTGATATGGTTTTCAATTAGGTTATTTAATAAATTATATAATCGTATGCCTACTGTTAATTTATATTTATTAAATTAAATATTTGCATACTATACACCCAGCTTATTTTTAATAAAAAGATAAATATTATGATTATTTATTTATTAAATACAATTGTATACTTATCTGTTATTAATATTTTTAGGATAATTTGATAAATTTTGGTTGTTGTGGTGGCCAATTTTTGAAGAGATCGATATTTCTACTTTTTAAGTACTCGATTCAAACTGACATTCAAGGTCCATAATTATGAGATAATTTGTTTTACATTATGTATAAATTTTGAATATTGAATTCTATATTGTGTAATTTTATTTGAAATTTAAGAAATTAGTTTGTATTTTAATTTAATATAATTCTAGGTACTATTAATTATGTATTATTATGTATATTTATTTTATATGTTTTGAATTTTATTTTTTTTAGACCTTACCCTTTTTTTGGGGAGCGTTCCAACTTAATTGAACATAATTTAATTATACGCAATGATTGCCACATGTCAACAACTAAGGGTGATAGCCTAGGTTGTTCAATCACTATTTGTTGTTATTTATAAGTCAGTTTTGCAATATATGTAACTTCTGGACTTCATTTAGTAATTCCATTGATTACTTATTCCCCAAATCCTAGAAAGTAAGCAAAGCTCGCAAAAAAAATTAATAAACTTCTCGAAAATTAAAATGTAGGTATGCAAAACATACACACTAAAAATAATCTAGTACCCAATCAATCAATACCGATAAATTCAAATAGTATTTATTCTTTTGTGGTCTTGAAGAAATGTAATCGGAATGAAATAACAAATTTGGAGATATGATCAATTCTCAATCAAATCTTCAAGTGAGAGAATATCGATGATAGAGACATGTGAGTCCAGTTGAAGTCCAGTTGAAGTCCAGTTGAACCCATTTGTTTAAAAATAAAAACAAAAAAAGGAAATTATTTTTTTGTGAAAAGGTAGTAATGAAAAAGATATAGTCGTGTATGTTGTTGTACAAGAGAGAAAGCTCTCTTATAAGCAGAGAATGCTCTCTCTTTCTATTTTTTCATCTCATACCAATCTTTTTTTTTAATATTTAATTTGCATTTCTTAAATATATATATATATATATATTCAATTTATATTAATTTCTATAAAAAGTTTATCAAAATTTATAATGAAAATGACTTTATCTATACTTTTTTTATGTGTGTCCTGATTTTTTTTTTGTGTGTGTGAGAATCCTACTTTTACAAGTACAAGAAATAAGAGAAAAAAAATAATTTTTTTCTAAATTCAAGCTAGTATAAAAGTGTTGCCAAAATATAAAGTATATCTAAAACTTACTTCTTATAAGAGAGAAATTTATGGAGAAAAAGATGTTGATTGACTGCAAAAATTGGGACAACATTCATTATCTTTGTTTTCATCTTGTCATAATTTTTATATCAATAATGTTATAGATCCAGACTTCTATGCAAACTGGACTCAAACCTATCTTCTCTTATTTTTGTGAAGCTTTTTATGTCATAAGATGGAACTTTAGGCAACCATAATAGTTATCTAGGAGAATAACTTCTCTCTGTACAAGTATCATATTCAAATTTTAAACATTAATAAATAAGCAAATTTATTGATAAATATCAATATGATATTATATAACAATACTTTCAAATTTACAATAACTATTGCTTAAAAATCAAGACCCATCGATACCAAAAATTAAGTGTTAATAATTAAATATCACAATTCATTTAGGATCCTCTTGGTGCTTGAGAGGGTGAATTTTAAGAAATAACTGTTATAGAATAAAAGTATTAAATATTAAATTTTAGTAAAAGAAAATGAATGAATTCTACTAAAAATTAGTGTTATCAAATAATTTTTAATTTTATATTCAAAACAAAATAAAATTAGCTCAGTACTAAAACAACCCATTATCAACCTCTCACCTCTTCCAACACCAGTTTTTGATCAGGAACTCTATGCATATAGTTGAATTAAATAAACTAAAATAAAAAATTATTGAAAAAAAGAACACAATAGCCATTTAACAGAAACATAACTTGGCAAACTGAGCATACACATTAACCGAGTCATGCTCATACAACTTCTTTACTTCGTGCCCAAAGTAAAGAATTATTAATAACATTAGACATCCTCGGTTCCGGGATTAAGCCAAAAAGAAAGAAAGCCATAGTGTAGTCTAGTCACAAATTAAACCACACAATTTTATTCTTCTCTCCCAAGTCTAAAATATTATGCCTTGTACTCATCGACCTAAGACTGTGTACAAGTGAAAGAATGAACTCTTCGTCGCTGCACGCCGCTATTATCTGCAAGCCGCTGGCCTTCTGCGGGGACCATCATTCTACCCCTGGTTCCATCAAGTAGAAAATGGATATCAGTTTGTGGGATACCAAGAAAGAGTTTCACATAGAGAATTTAACTACCTCTTTTATTGCGTCTTTAGAGCAAATGTATGTTCTATAAAAAGCAACTGGAAATAGCATGCTCTCTGGTCAAGATACAATTACGCTAATCGAACAAAACCCATTATAGAAAATGTACAAGCATACCTGGAAATAAGTTCTTCTGGCGGAGATTTTTCAACAAAAAGATCCCGAAGGATGGCTAATATATGTGGCCGGCCTTCCTCTAGATTTTCAAACCAAGATCTCTCTCCTCCAACTTCTTTCAAATTACGCGGTGTTTGAAGGTTTGTTCCATACCTTTTAATTTCCAATAAGACGGGAAATACCTGCAGTTCCCTGCAATTCCAAACAGCAATTGTTTGCAAGGAATCGCACTTGATTTCAGTATCCGAAATAAGCCGTAATTGTGGTAGATTAAACAATGTCAGCTTCCGTAGACTTGGCAAGATCATCGTCTCAGCTGCAGGATTACGACCCTCATCTTCTTGCTCGATTACCTTCTCCAGATCTGGACATTGCGCGATGACTATCTCTTCAAGGTTTTGGAGATGCTGCAAATCCTCAACTTTGAAGAGATACTTTAACCTGGCACAGTAAGAGACATCCATAATTTTCAAGTGCCGACATCTTGGTATTGTCAAGTGCGTCACATCACCACAATGCATTACAAATAATTCTAATGCATCTCCTGGGAGCAAAATAGGGTCACTGGGATACTCCCTTATAAATGCTAAGCTTTTGTTTCCCAATTTCCCATTGTACAAACCACCGACACAGAACTTGAAACTCTTGAGTTGACACCAGTGTTCTGAGCTAATGTAATCCTGGAAGATTTGCATTTCAGAGAAAGTAATCTCAAGAACACTCAAATGTTCCAGTTCTCGGACATCCTCTATACCGGCCGCACTATCGTCTTGCATTCGAGACCGCGACACCCAAGGACTGTCACATCCAATCATCAAAAGTTCTTGTAGGTTGCAGAGTTTAGTCAACAGGCTACGTGGAAAATTTCTCACCCGAGTTCCAGAGAGGTCCAAGCGCATAACTTCAGAACTCATACCAGATGGTAATTGAGAAATAGGGCTACCAGAAATGTCCAGAACTAAAAGTGCTACAAGCTCCGATAACGATGGAAGAATTGTCAAGGCCCAACAGTTTCTTAAAAGCAGAGCAGTCAGATTCTTTGAACCAAAAAGGGACTCTGGTAGAATTCGTACACCGGTGTTGGAGAGGTCAAGAAGTTTGAGATTCGGGAAGCTGTTAAAGAAAGCATTATGAATACGATGGTCAATGGGGTTGTTTTGCAGAAGTAATGCTGATAACTTACAGAAATTGGGTCCAGAGCGAAACTCATTTATATCATTTCTCATAAAGGAGATTCTCTCAACATCTTCTGGACAATCTATATAAAGTGGTTTTCTAAGTCGGCACCCAGCCTTAACGAAGAACCGAGGATTTCGTCTAGTGATTTGGACAGCCATATCCCAGATAAAAGGATGGAGCTTAACTATCTCTACTCCATTCTCATGGCCTATACTATCCAAAAGGCCAGCATTTTTGAGCTCATCCAGTATCTCTGCTGCTTTTTCCAACATTTTATCTATCTGTTCTACTCTACCCAATAAACCCTCCCACAGCCAGTATTCCATTAACTCCTTAGCAACAATGGCAGTATTTCTCGGATATAGCGTGCAGTAGAGGAAACACTCTTGCGTGCAGCTATAGTTACTGTTTTTCAAATGGTCGTAGCTAAGAACAAAGTTTTCGAACACCTCGTCTCCGATGTATTTAAAGTCCGTGGTAGATTCCCTGAATGCAGCCAGCTGGTTATTCAGAGCTTTTTCAATGATGACACGATCATTCCAATTCAATTTTCTTAGGTGTCTGGCAACCATTATAATTGCCAAAGGCAAGCCACCACATTCCTTAGCTATATTCTTCAATATGGACCGAGTTTCGTCTGATAAGGTTGAAACATTGTGACTGCCGACTTCATACTTGAGCAAGTTATATGCTTCTTCATCGGAAAATAAGTTCAATGCGAAAATTTTTTGTGACTTCATTTGGTGGCAAACTGAAGAAGATCGAGAAATTAATATTATCCTGTGCCTAGTTGAAAATGGGTCCACTGGAATTCCAATTTCTTCAAGAGAAAAGGCTTTCCACAAGTTATCCAAAACTAACACGAACCTTTTCTTATCCCTCAGGGAGCTCATTAACAAAGCTGAATTTTCTAGAACAGTATCATCGCTTGAAAGACTCAAACCAATTTTACTGGCTAATTTCCTTTGCAGCAGTTTAAGATCAGCTTCGTGTGATGCTTCAACCCAAATTATAGTGCCAAAAGATACTTTTATGCTATCACAGACTTTTCTCACAAGATTTGTTTTGCCAATACCAGTGGCTCCACAAACTCCAATTACGAATCCTTCAAAACCCAAAATTGATTTACGTATCTCTGAAAAAGTTTCAAATCTCTGCCTAATCACAAAATCGCCCCACACGTCGGGTTCATGAGGGCTCCATTGTCTGTGTCAATCTTGAAAATTATTCTCCAGTTTGTTTAATCGTAACGTCAGTTCTTCAATGTTTCTCCCGAATCTGTACCTCTTGAAACAATTTGGTAAATACCCAAAAAGGCATGACAAATCTTCGGACGGAAATGAATCGGCATTTTCCACAATTTCCGCAATTTCCACATTTTCATAATGGTCAGCCGTATATGGACCTTCCAACTGCCGCTGTAACCCTGTGACCTTATCATGAAATTTGGCGAGCTGCCCTTGGGGATCCTCAAGATAAGAGAGTTGTTTCCGTAAATAAGTTCGTAAAGGAGGTCCTAAATGAGGAACTAGTACTGCCGCAAGCGACGTACCACAGTCTATTATGCCGGTAATCAGAGCAACAACTTCGGTGGCTGTAATGTCAACGATACGCACGAGCAACAATTTCATTAACTAACTAAATGTATCATCAAAATATAATTGTGCCATTTTTATTATTCCATTGGATAACATTATCTTACCTTGTATAAAAATAGAATCTTATCAATCTATTTAACAAAAAAATAAATAATATTTATTTCTTTACTTTTAACTAAGTTAATTGATGTAGATTATAAACCAATTGTTTTTAATTGACCTATTTAAGTTAATTGCGAAATGATTGGGGTTAAATTACAATTATCTTCTTTTTTCTATTTTTCAATTTAAGTACAATTTAGGTCGTTTTGGAATATAGAATATTTATAAATTAAAATTTTAGAGAATTAGATGATTTGTTTTTTTTGACTAATATCAAAATATTAGTTCAAGTGAGTAGACTTTAACAGTTAATAGAAACATTTATTTGTTGGGATAACAACATTTGAATTCTTGAGTTTTCATGTGGATCTTTGTTGTTAGTAGAATTAACAATTCAAGTTTGTACTCTTTAATATAAGAGTTTATTTTATTTTTCTTAATTTTAATACTTAGTTTACTGAATTAATTTTAATCTATCAAAACCAGGAAATCAATTTTTAAGAAAATATTCTTCAAATAAATAAATAAATAAATAATTGTAAGTAAATATTCAGTTTTCAATAAAATTAAGTAGACAAAGTTCAACTCTATACAAAAAAAAAAATAAATCAGCCAACCAGTCATTACCAAATCAGTAACTAACAATGAAAATTAAGGGAATTTAAGGAAGATAGTAGAAACTGGAAACTAAGCAACTAATCATACCTGGCATTTTAGGTACTATTTGCCTCTTGATAACTGATTACTGCGATTTCAGAAAGAAAGTGAAAATTAAAGCAAGCTCAAGAACAATAATAATAAAGGAGATATGACGAGGAGTCTGAAATTTTCTCTGAAACTGAAAATATTTTGAAAGCAAACTTCAGATTAGTAAAGTAGTATTACCAAGAAACGTATGGATCTGTACGACCGTCGGCCTTCAGGAAGTCCGGGTGAATGTCCAATAAAATATCAAAAAAGGAATCCACTGATTGATCAACTCTGTCACCATTTTTGCTTCTTTTGATAAGTTTTCGGGCCACTGCTTTTTGTCGTCGTCCACGCCAAGTCTTTTTTGAAGTAGACTTTGAGATTACACATGTTGCCCTCAATGTCCCACCGGTAGAAAATATCCAAAAATAGACAATCCGAAAAAGGCAAATACACTGCTGCAAGTGTTCAATTTTCGTCGCTTTCTATTATATTGATTATATCACTTGTTTCTTTCTTTTTTTTTTTTTAATATTTACACTTTAACTTAATATTTATAATACTTTATTAACACGATTTTAGTACATTTAAGTATTAAATTTTTTTATATTTTTATTAAATATTGTTATATTACTTTTATGAGTTTTTATTTTTATATAACTATTTTTATGAGTATACTCTATGGTTGTCGTTAAATTAAATATTTTATATTAAAAAATAAGGATAATATATTACACATTCTCAAATCAAATTCGTCTTGCAAAGCCCCACGTTGCCTGGGGTTGCACCCTTGAACTTTTAGTGCCACAATCTTCGAGTTTCTATCTTTAATCAAATTCTTCTTACAAAGCTATGGCCATGAAGTTTTGGTGTCGTACTTCTAATGGTTCTAGCTTCCCTTGTATCTTTTCTCATTTTCAAAACGAATTTGTTGTTTTTTTCATGTTCTGTTAAAAACTATTTTCAAACTTTAATTCCTAAACAAATCTACATCTTCATTGTCTCTATTTTTTTTCTAATTGTTTGTTCAAAAAAATTAATTTTCACTCAAATCTACCCTCTTTTATTGTTGCAGAGCTTTTTATGTACTAAGCTGGTACTTTAGGCAACCATTAGCGTTATCTTGGAGAATAACCACTCTCCATACAAGTATGATATTCAAATTTTAAACATTAACTAAAAAAAATAAATTTGTTCATAAAAATTAGGGTGACATAATAATAATTTGACGTGTAAATATAAATAAATTAATTGATAGATATTAATATGATATTTTATAATGGGTCAATATTGAAGAAATTGAGTGTAATTATGAAGTATTTTTGCAAGCTTTGTTTATGGATTTTTTTTTTTCAAAAAACAAATTGTATGGCTGGCTTGCATAAAAATGTCTTAGAATTTGGTTAATTTTTAGAAAATGTCTTAGTGAGACAGTCTTACCACTTCAATATAGATGATATAATAGGACTATCTAATTATTAAAATAAGAGAGATTTATTCATTGATAGTAAATGAAAAAAGTTAAAAGTAGATTTTTTTTAATTAATATAATAAAAAAATTTATAAACTTATTTTTGATTTTTTCATCGATCACCAATGAATCTCTTTTCTTCATTGATTAAATAGTCATACTATATCACTTGTGTAACTGATTGATGCATAAAGAGGTGAAGAAGAATTCAATTTGACTTCTTCATGCCAAAGCTAAAAGCAATGCAATTGGTTCATGCGAACGAAAGGAAAACCAACTTTGGAAAATGAATTCGGAATGAATTAAACAAGCATTGAGGCGGTAAGTGAGGCATCAAGAAATTCAATTCTGATTGGGTGATAGTTCTTATAAATAGGCACCTTCCCCACTTTAGTTTTCCTCATCCCATTCAATTCCAATCCATCACAGTTCAATTCTTCTCCTTTTTATAGTTTCTCAATTTCTCTCTAAATATTATCAAAACCTTGGTTGAATATATTTTTCAAAATATTTGAGAAAATTGTATTAAGTGAGAAATTGTAACCCACTTTTCAAAATGAATTTTTCTATCTTGACTATAATTTTTATTCCAATTAATTTGGAGGTTTTCTACATAAATTCTATGTTATTATTTTTTATCTTCTATTATTATTATTATTGTATGATAGGCACTGCTTTATATATATGATGAAATGTTAAACATTCTACTTTTATTATTGTAATTATATGGTAGACACTGTTTTCTAAATATTGTAAAAGATCAAACCTCCTGTTTATATTATATTTTATTATTATATTTGTATAGTTAGTAACGCCACCTCAATTGTGGAAGGTTAAACCTCCTATATACATAACAATTATTTTCAATTTCATTAATAGTTACAGTTAAAAATTTTAAAGCATTCTAACAAGTGGTATCAGAGCTCCAAGTTGTTGTACTCATTCAAAGAGGTATTATCCAAGTATGTGACACTGTTCACATACACGTAAAATAGTGAAAGCTAATTCAAGTATATTGGGATTATGACGATAAAGTTTGAAATTTAGAAGTTCAATGAGAGTAATTTTTTGTTATGGAAAATAAAGATAAAGGCAATTCTGAAAAAAGATAAGTGTCTGGTGACAATTAAAGATAGACCGGCAAATATTACAAATGACAAATGAAATGAAATAAATGAAGATGCAATGGCTGATTTACACTTGGAATTAGCTGATGAGGTATTATCAAGTGTGGAAGAAAAGAATATGACAAAAGAGATATGGGATGCTCTTACTGTCACATCCCATATCGCTAGCAGGTGAGTTTAAGTTACATGATATATAGTTTGGGTTCTCCTAACTAAGTAGACGCGTTTTGGGTTGCAAAATTCAAGAACAAATTCGTGATAGGATGTGTGCCCAAAGCGGACAATATCTACTCAGTAGTTATTGAACTTGGGCTGTTACATATGGTATCAGAGCCGACCCGCTATCTGATGTGTAGATGTTCTGTTATGATCCATGATATATCTTATGATATGTGAATGTTTTGTATGGTCTTCTCACGAGGATGTGAGGTCCAAAGGGGGGGAGAATGTCACATCCCACATCACTAGTGGGTGAGTTTGGGCTACATGATATATAGCTTGGGTTCTCCTAACTAAGTAGACGCGTTTTGGGTTGTAAAGCCCAAAAACAAACCCGTGATGGGCTGTGTGCCTAAAGCGGACAATATCTACTCAGTAGTTATTGGGTCTGAGTTGTTACACTTACAAAGTTGTATGAGGCAAAATCACTTCACAATAACATTTTCCCAAGAGAACACTTTACACTCTTTGAATGTTAGAATCAATGACTGTGATAGAGCATATCAATACATTAAAAACTTTATTTTTTCAACTCACAACATTGGGTCATAAAATAGAGAAAAATGAATGTACAGAACTTCTACTTCAAAGTCTACCAGACTCATATGATCAACTCATCATTAATTTAATAACTAAAAACACCTACTTCGACAACCTAGTTTTCAACGATATAGCAACAACTATATTAGAAGAAGAAAATAGGCATAAAAATATGGAAGACAAGTTGGTGAGCTCAACAAGCGGAGCTTTTGCCAGTGACGAGAAAGAGATTACCAGAAGATGGCTCTAATGGGAGTCAAAATGATGGTAGATCAAAATTCAAAAGTAAGAAGAAAGTTAAATGATATAGTTATGATAAAGCTAGCCACGTGAAAAAGGAGTGTTGGAAAAACAAAAAGAATGTAGAAGCAAATTCAACCTCTCAATGAAATGTGGCAAGTATTTGTAAAAATGGAGAAATTTTATATAGCGAGGCAGCAACAATTACTAAAGGTAGAAAGAAGTATGCTAATATTTGGCTCATGGATTAAGCAACAACATGACATATAACTTTTCGGAGAGAATGGTTCTATCAATATAAATCTATCTCTGGAAGAATTATGTTCATCGAAGACGATCATGCTTTGAAAATTACTGATATTGAGACCATCAAGTTAAAATTACATGATGGTATAACTCGCATCATCTAAGAGGTACAACACGTGAAGGGCCTCAAGGATAATTTATTGTCTTTAGGACAATTGGATGGGATTGAGTGTTAAACCCATATTCAAAATGGGATTATGAAAATAATATAGGGTGTGCTCGTGGCCATGAAGGTAGAAAAAGTAGCTGCAAACTTATATATGCTATAAGGAGAAATACTACAAGAAGTAGAGGCATTGGTTGCATCAACAACTTTCAAAGAAGAACCAACGATGATGTGGCATCAAAAGCTCGAGTATATGTTTGAACAGGGTTTGAAGATTCTCTCAGAACAAAAACTATTTCTTAGTCTTAAAATGGTGTCGTTACTATTTTATGAGCAATATGTTATTAATAAGTAGCACAAATCAAAGTTCAGTATATCCAATTTTATAAGCAAAAACATTCTTAAGTTAATTCATTTAGACATTTGCCAAACACCAATTATGTCTTTAGGAGGAGTAAAATACTTTATGTTCTTTATTGATGACTACTCTAAAAGATATTGGGTGTATCCAATCAAAAGAAAGGCAAATATGTTTGAAGATTTTGAAGTCTTCAAAGCACGGGTGAAATTAGAATCTGGGAAAAAGATTAAGTGTCTCAGGACTGATAATAGAATAAAATTCACCAACAATGCATTTGATGCATTTTATCAATAAGAAGGCATCAAAAGATAGTTCACTACAACATACACTCTCCAGCAAAATGGAATGTCAAAGCAGATGAACATAATTTTATTGGAAATAACAAGAATAATGTTAAGAACTGTAAAATTACCTGAGTCATTTTTTGTAGAAGTAGTCAATATCACTTGTTATTTGATAAATCGATCACCATCAATAGCAAATGAGTTGAAGACACCAATAGAGATGTGGATTGGCAAGCCAATTAACTATTCTAACATCCATACATTTGAAAATTTTGTGTATGTGATGTATAATTCCCAAAAACAACAAAGCTGAATTCAAAATCCAAGAGATGCCTATTATTGGGATATACTGATGGAGTAAAGGGGTATCGCTTGTGGGACCTCATTGCTTACAAGTTAATTATTAGTAGAGATGTTATGTTTGCAAAAGACAAATTGCAAAGGAAAAGTGATGATAGCACCAAAGACGAGGAACCAGAGACTATTACAATTCAGGTGGAAGAAAAATCAAAACATAAAAATTCTTTTGAAGTAATACCAAAGTACAAAGAAGGATCTGTTGAGCCTATAGTTCTAAAAGTTCGACGATCAACTTGTG
The DNA here is from genome assembly GCA_032402905.1 of Khaya senegalensis. NCBI lineage: Eukaryota > Viridiplantae > Streptophyta > Magnoliopsida > Sapindales > Meliaceae > Khaya > Khaya senegalensis. The sequence continues at coordinate 5,044,311 of CP135551.1, read as the reverse complement.
AGAGAAGAACATCATATTGGCAATTAGAATATATTATGGAGAGAAATGTTGGATACTATCTTCTAACAAAGGATGAAGAGCCATCATTTTTTCAAGAAGCAACAAGTAGCTCAGATGCATATCTGTAGATGACAGCAATGCAAGAGGAAATTAAAGCTCTTTATAAGAACAAAACTAGGGATCTTATGCCACTATCACATGGTAGAAAGGCCATTGGAAACAAATGGGTTGTCAAGATCAAACAGAATAACGATGATTAAGTAGAGCGGTATCATGCAAGATTAGTGGTTAAATGGTATGTTTAGAAAAAAGGCATTAATTTTAATGAAATTTTTTCTTCTGTTGTACGATTTACTACAACTAAAGTAGTTTTAGTTATGTATACTATATTTGACTTACATCTAGACCAACTATATGTGAAAACTGCATTTCTTCATAAAAAACTTAATGAAGAAATTTACATGCTTCAACCAGTGTTTGACTTACATCTAGACCAACTATATATGAAAACTGCATTTCTTCATAAAAAATTTAATGAAGAAATTTACATGCTCCAACCAGAGTGTTTTACAGAAAAAGAAAAAAAGAACTTGGTTTGCAAGTTGACCAAATCTCTATACAGTCTCAAGTAAGCGCCAAGGTGTTGGTACAATATATTTGATTCCTTCATTATTAGCCTTGGATACAACATACTATACTCAGACTATTGTATGTATTTTAAGAAGTTTGGTAAAGATTTCATCATTTTGCTATTGTATGTGGACGATATATTAGTAGCAAGTTCTAATAAAGATCAAGTCCAAAAATTAAAGGCATAGTTAACTAAAGAATTTGATACGATGGATTTGGGACCAGCAAATAAGAATTTATAAATAGAGATTCATCGAGACAAAAAAGATAGGAAGATTTGGCTTTCTCAAAAAAATTATTTAAACAAAATCTTGCAACACTTCAATATGCAAGATTGTAAACCAATCTCTACCTCCCTTCTTGTGAATCACAAATTATCCTCAATTATGTGTCCTAGTAATGAAACAGAGAGGATGAAAATGTCTCGAGTACCATATGCATCAACAGTGGGAAGTTTAATATTTGTCATGATATGTATAAGATCAGATATTGCACAAGCAATAGGAGTAGTTAGTCGATTTATGGCAAATTCTGACAAAGAGCATTGGAATGTTGTGAAAAGGATCTTGAAATATGTTAAGGGGATCTCAGATACTGCATTATATTATGAAGGATCAAATTTTATTGTCAAAAGCTATGTAAACTCAGATTATACATGTGATCTCGATAAAAGAAAATCTACTACGGGCTATGTGTTTATACTTGTAAAAGAAGTTGTGAGCTGGGTTTCAAAATGGCAAACTGTAGTAATATTATCAACAACAGAAGTAAAGTACATGATAGCTACACAAGCATGTAAGGAAGCAATCTGGATCAAAAAACTTATGGAGAAACTCGGGCGCAAACAAAGAAAGATCATTCTATTTTGTAACAGTCAAAATGCCTTGCACATTACAAGGAATCTAGCCTTTCATTCTAGGACAAATCATATAAGTGTTCAATTTCATTATGTACAAGAAATAGTGGAGAATTGAAGTATAGACATGCAAAAAATACATACCAAAGATAACCTGATAGATATTTAACTAAACCAATTAATATTGACAAGTTTAAATAGTGTCAATTTTCCTATGGTCTAGCAAAAACGTAAGCAGTATGGAATGGTAAAGTAGAAAGAATGGTGTGGAGATATAATTAATTTTTAATCAAGTCTCCAAGCGAGAGAATGTTACTAATTGGTGCATGAAGAGATGAAGAAGAAGAAATCAATTTTACTTCTTCATGCCAAAACTAAAATGCAATGCAATTGGTGCATGTGGGTGGAAGGAAAATTGACTTTGGAAAATGAATTTGGAATGAATTAAACAAGCATTGAAGTGGTAAGTGAGACAGCAAGAAATTCAATTCTAATTGGGTGATAATGCGGCAAATTTTTTTATAAATAGGTACCTTCCCCACTTCAATTTTTCACGTTTCATTCAATTCAAATCCATCTCAGTTCAATTCTTCTCCTTCCCATAACTTCTCAATTTTTCTCAGAAGATTATCAAAACTCTGTTTGAGTGTATTCTCCAAAATATTTGAGAAAATTATATTAAGTAAGAAATTGTAACCCATTTTTTATAGTGAATTCTTTTATCTTACTCGTGATTTTTACTCCAATTAATTTGAAAGTTTTCTATATAAATTCTGTATTATTTATTTTTCATCTTTGGTTATTATTATTATTGTATGGTAGGCACTGCCTTCTATATGTGATGGAAGGTTAAACCTCCTACTTTTATTATTGTGATTATATGATAGGCACTATCACTTAAATATTGTGAAAGGTCAAATTTTTCGTTTATATTATATTTTATTGTTATATTTGTATGATTGAAAACGCTACCTTAATTATAAAAAACTAAACCTCCTATATAAATAATAATTATTTTAAATTTTATTAATATATGTAGTTAAAAGTTCCAAAATATCTAGCAATTTATTCTAATGCGATAAGACCATCTCACCTAAATTTTCTCTAATTTTCATTACACGAATGTAGAAATAAGATTTGTTGTCTTTTCTTTTTCTTGAATGCCTACTGTATACAAAATAATTTGTTTAAGTAATTTGATCCATCACGTTCAAATTCAAGCACGGATCTTCACCTCGTCATCGCGCCTCTCTTTCCTAAACATTACCGGAGAAACTTGCGGAAAATCATTGCTCGCGGTGTCGTTATTAGTTGTGGTTGTCTTCTCCACCTGTTGTTGACTGCAAAATGGCAATTTCACACCTATTACTCTGCAATCCTCCTCTGAAACCTACGTTGTTATTTTGTCTCTCTTTCTGCTTCCACATGGTTTATGTTTAAAACCAGCAATGCAAAAACGACTAAGATTATTGCCCACGATGTCAACTAGGAAACAGCCATTAATTCAATTCAATTTCACGTTTTCGACCGGTGCTTTTGGGTATTTTCTGAAGAACATATATTTTGTATATTGCAGGTGTTTGTTGTTAACGTAATTTCGCTTAATTTCAGATGTAAAGCTAAAGTGGTGCTGCGTAACACCAATTTTTAGTGCAATTCATTCACTTTTTTTATTAAAATTTCATATTTAATATTTTCATTTTTTAATAACTAACCGCTTAAAAGTCATGATACTTTTTATCAAAAATTAGATATTAATAAATAAATATCACAATTCATTCTGGATCCATTTGATATACGGGAGGGCTGAATTTTAAGATACAACTGGTATAGAATAAAAGTATTAAACAACAAATTTTAATGAAAAAAATGGATGAATCCTAATAAAAATTAGTGCTATCAAACAACTTTCTAACTTTATATTCAAAATTAAATAAAATTATCTCAATGCCAAAATAACCATTTATCAACCTCTCACCTCTTCCCAACACCAGTTCCCGAACAGGAATTCTGTACATATAGTTGAATTTAAATAAAATAAAATAAAAAAATTATTAAAAAAAAAAAAAAGAACAGCAAAAGCCATTTAACAGAAACATAACTTGGCAAACAGAGCATACACATTAACCGAGTCATACTCATGCAACTTGTTTACTTTGTGCCCAAAGTAAAGAACTATTAATAACATTAGACATCCTCGGTTCCAGGATTAAGCCAAAAAGAAAGAAAGCCATAGTGTAGTCTAGTCACAAATTAAACCACACAATTTTATTCTTCTCTCTCAAGTCTAAAATATTGTGCCTTGTACTCATCGACCTAAGACTCTGTACAAGTGAAGAATGAACTTTTCGTCACTATTTCCAGCCAAGCCGAGCCCATATTAGCTGCACGCCGCTAGCCTTCTGAGGGGACCATCATTCTACCCCGGTTCCATCAAGTAAAAAATGGATATCAGATTGTGGGATACCAAGAAAGAGTTCACACAGAGAATTTAATTACCTCTTTCATTGTGTCTTTAGAGCAAATGTATGTTCTATGAAAAGCAACTGGAAAGAGCTTGCTCTCTGGTCAAGATACAATTACGCTAATCAAACAAATTCCACTATAGAATATGTATAAGCATACCTGGAAATAAGTTCTTCTGGCGGAGATTTTTCAACAAAACGTTTCAGCAGGAGATCTAATACAAATGGCCGGCCTTCCTCTAGATTTTCTAACCAAGATCTCTCCCCTACAACTTCTTTCAAATCGCGAGGTGTTCGAAGATTTCTTGTACGACTATTAATTTCCAATAAGACAGGAAATGTCTTCAGTTTATTGCAACTCCAAATCGCCATTATTTGCAAGGAATCGCACTTGATTTCAATATTCGAAATAAGCCGTAATTGTGGTAGATTAAACAATGTCAGCTTCCGTAGACTTGGCAAGATCATCGTCTCAGCTGCAGGACTAGGACCCTCGTCTTCTTGCTCGATTACCTTATCTATATCTGGACATTGCGCGATGACTATCTCTTCAAGGCCTTGGAGATGCGGCAAAACCTCAACTTTGAAGAGATACTTTAACTTGGCACAGTAAGAGACATCCACAATTTTCAAGTGCCCAAATCTTGGTATTGTCAAGTGAGTCACATCACCACAATGCATTGCCAACAATTCTAATGCATTGTCTGGGAGCAAAATAGGGTCAGTAGGAAACTCCTTTATAAATGCTAAGCTTCCGTTTCCCAATTTCCCATTGTACAAACCACCCACACAGAACTTGAAACTCTTGAGTTGACACCAGTGTCTTGAGGTCATGTATTCCTTGAAGATTTGCATTTCAGAGAAAGTAATCTCAAGAACACGCAAATATTCAAGTTCTTTGACATCCTCTATACCTGCTTCACTATCTTCTTGCATTGGAGAACGCGATATATCAGGAAAGTCGCATCCAATCATCAAAAGTTCTTGTAGATTGTGGAGTTTTGTCAACAGGTAATGGAGAAAATTATTCACTCTAGTTTTAGAGAGGTCCAGGCGCTTTAGCTCAGAACTAATATCGGGTGGTAATTGAGAGATTGGGCTACCAGAAATGTCCAGAACTAAAAGTGCCACAAGCTCTGATAACGAAGGAAGACTGGTTAAGGCCCAACAATTTCGTAAAAGCAGTGCATTCAGATTCTTTAAACAAGAAAGAGACTCTGGTAGAACTCGAACACCAGTGTTGGATAAGTCAAGAATTTTGACGTTTGGAATGCTGTTGAAGAAAGCATTATGAATTTGATGGTCAATGGGGTTGTATTGCAGAAGTAATGTTGATAACTTACAGAAATTGGGTCCATAGCTAATCGCTTTTATATCATTTCTCATCAATGAGACTCTCTTAACATCTTCAGGCCAATCTATATGAGATGGCTTTCTAAGTCCGCGCCCAGCCTTAATCAAAAACAGAGGACTTGCTGCAATGATTTTGACTGCCATATCCCAAATAAAAGGATGCATCTTAACCATTTCTACTCCATTCTCGTGCCCTATACCATCCAAAAGGCAAGCATCTTTGAGCTCATCCAATATCTCTTCTGCTTCTCCCAGCGTTTTATCTATTTGTTCTACTTCACCTAATAAACCCTCCCATAGCCAGTACTCCATTAACTCCTTAGCCACAATAGCAGTATTTCTCGGATATAGTGTGCAGTAAAGAAAACATTCTCTTGTGCAACTATAATTACTATAGTTCAAGTGCTCGCAGCTAAGTACAAAGTTTTCAAATACCTTGTCTTCGATATGTTTGGAGTACGCTGTAGACTACCTGAATGCAGTCAACCGGTTCTTCAAAGCTTTTTCGATGATGACACGATCATTCCAATTCAATTTTCTCAGGTCTCTTGCAACCATTATACATGCCAAAGGCAAGCCACCACATTCCTCTGCTACATTCTTCAATGTGGACCGAGTTTCTTCTGATAAGGTTTCACCACTACGATATCTGACTTCACTCACGAGCAATTCATATGCCTCTTCGTTGGATAATCACTTCAATGCGATAATTTTTTCTGACTTCATCTGACGGCAAACTGAAATAGGTCGAGAAATTAATATTACCTTTCCGTATTTATATGAATATCTTGTCATCGGAATTCCAATTTCTTTAAGTGAAAAGGTTTTCCACAAATCATCAAGGACTAACAGAAACTTTCCCTTCTCTATCAGGTAATTCACTATCGACTTTGCATTTTTTATATTAGTATCATCGCTTGAAATTTTCAATCCGATTTTAGTGGCTATTTTCATTTGTAGCGTCTTGAGATCACCTTCGTATGATGCTTTAACCCGAATTAAAGTACCATATTCTTGTACTTCTCTTTTACAGAATGATGCCACAAGCTCTGTTTTGCCAATGCCAATGGATCCAGAAACCCCTATTATAGATATGTTACTGCCCATGTCTTCAACAGCTTCACTTGTCTGCTCACGCACTAAATCTCTGCCTGTTTCCAAATTGTAAATCTTTTCTGCCTTTTCAATCTGATTCTTCAGACTTTGTACTCTGTCCATCAGCTCTTGAATCCGTTCCGTGATTCTATACCTCTCAGAAAAATTTGGTAAGCACCCACAAACGAAATGCCTATATACAGACCCGAGAAAATACTCAATTTCCATAGTTGTTGATTCAGCATCCATGATCCATTCAGTCTCGCCAATCTTCTCGCCACCGTGCGCGCCAACGCTTGCTATCATTGCTCTTCGGATTGCTGCACGTAACTGCGACTTTTCCTTCGTAAAGTGTCCGAAGCCTTTTTTGTGGATTCTCAAATCTTCGCAAACGATCAACAAAATAACCATAATATCGCATAGATGGGGAGCCTAAATAATTAGCTATATGAGGTGCTATTGTTGCAAGAGACGTAGCACAGCCTATTATTCCGGTAACAAGAGCAACAGTTTCGCTGGCTGTCATGTCAACAACATGCATGAGCTATAATTTCATTAACTCAATAAATAACTCATCAAAATATAATTGGGCTATTTTTATTAGTTCATTGGATAACATTATCTTACAATTAATAAAATTAGAACTGTATCTTTTTGTTTAAAAATTAAATAAATAAATAAATAATTGAAAATGATTATTATACAACAATTAAAATAAAATAAAATTATATAAAGTTATGTTCATTTGTTGGGATAACAACATCTGAATTCTGGAGTTTTCATGTGGATCATTATTGTTGATAAGATTGATAATTCATTGTTATATCTTAAAATATCAAACACATTAAAAGTCTGTTTTTTTTCTCTTAATTTACTTTTATTAAAAGAGAACACTAGTTTGCATATAAAGAATTTTTGATTAATTTTATTTATTAAAATAAGGAAATCAATTTTATGAAAATATCTTCAAATATATATATATATATATATATAGAGGGGTAGGACCAATAGTGCTCTAGAATTACATAATTTTTTTTACGTTAATTTTTTATCTTTTAATTAATAATTTATAACTAATCAAGATTATATCAGGTAAATGCTTAAAATATATTAAGGAATTTCATTACTTAAATCCATCTTGTTTTTTAAAAAGGAATTTAAAAACTATAAATTTCAAAAATACATTACTTAAGTCCTCTCTGTTTACCTTTTGTTTCATTTAATCTTCTCTACTATTACAAAAGTTTAGAAAAAATGGTCATTAACATGTGTACATCTAAATATTATTTTAGTTTTATTTTAGCCATCCAAATTTTTTTAATTTTTAAAATATAAAAAAAATGATTAATTTGTAATTTCTCACATTGTATAGAAAAATATTACATAGATTAATTTAAATAAATTAACTAAATTTAAAATACTATAAAAAATATAATAAATTAACCTAAGTTTAAACTATCAATTGTATTTTTGATATTGTTTAAAATTTGATTAATTTATTTAAATTAATCTATGCAATATTTTTATACATAATGTGAGAAATTGTAAATTAATAATTTTTAAAAATTATAGAAATTAAAAAATATCAATTGTTATTAAGCTATTTTTTAATAATTTAAAATTTTTAACTTGAAAGTGAAGAAAAATTAATGAATTAGAAAATTGCTAAAATCTAATTAAATTCTATTTAAAATCAAGTAAACATATTAAAAAATTATAAAAATTAACATTGGTCAAAGACAGCTAAAATAGAACTAAAATAATATTTAGGAATATAAGTATTATTTTACACTTCAATTATGATTTTTTTTCTAACATTTAAAATAACGAAAAAGATTCAAGTGAAACAAAAGGAAATAAGGACTTAAGTAATGTAGCATAAAACTTTTATCTTTTTTAAATTCCTTTTTATTAACAAAAAGAGCTTAAGTAATAAAAGCCCCTTAACAAAGTCCTCTTTGTTTACTTTTCATTTCCTTTAAGTCATTTTCACTGTTACAAAATTTTAGAAAGAAAATGGTAATTGAAGTCTAAAATAACATTTAGACCTTTAAGTATTATTATAGTTCTATTTTAGCCATTAATTTTTTTCAATTATTAAAATTTTAAAAAATGATTACTTTGCAATTTCTCACATTGTATAGAAAAATATTGCACAGATTAATTTAAATAAATTAATCAAATTTAAATATTAATAGCATTTTTTAATAGTGTTTAAAATTTAATTAATTTAAATAATTTTTAAAATTTTAATAATTAAAAAAATATCAAAGGTTATTAAGCTATTGTTTGATAATTTAAAATTTTTAACTTGAAAGAGGGCTTTTGAAATAATCAGAAGGACTCAAGTGAAACAAAAAGTAAATAAGGAGGACTTAAGCAATATATTCTTGAAACTAATGGCTTTTGAGACTTAAAACCCCATATATAAACTAAACGCAAAAATAAATAAATCAGCCAAGCCGCGGGTCAATTCCAAATTAGTAACCATTACTGCACTAACAAAATTATAAATAAAAATATATCTGCAAAAAGATGAGAAAGAAATTTGAAGGAATTAAAAAACCAGAAACTATGCAGCTAATCATACCAGGCATTGTAAGCAATACTGCTTCTTGCTTTTTGCGGTTTCAGAAAGAAAGTGAAAGCTTATTAAAATAATAAACAGAGATATGCCGAGGAGTCTGAAATTTTCACTGAAACTGAATACACAAATGTGCAGAAACAAATGGGTACATCATTTTGAAAGCCAAAGTCCAGATTAGTAAGTAGTGTTACCAAGAAATGTAGGACTGTCGGCCTTCTATTCTCGTCGTCCACGGCAAGTATTTAAAAAGCAAGTAGGTTTTGAGAGAATATATGTTGCCCCCAGTGATAGAAAAGAACCAAAAATTAAATAAAAAATAGTCGAAAAAAAAAAACCAATAATTAAGTATAGAATCAGTAGATAAATAGGTCCACATGTCTCTCAATTGTCCTTAAAATGCTTTTCTTCCATTCTGCTTTTGCTTTGACAAGCCGTAAGGAAGAAGGACTGCTGCAGAGTGTGGGATCTCACTGTACTGAGCTTCATTGCAGCTTGCAGCCTGCAGTCCGTAGGCTGCTGATCCCTGCTTCTTTTCTAACCAAATGCAGTAATCTTTTGCTCTCAAACTCAACTACCTTGTAAGACATTGAGTTTGGTTATGAGAGTTTTAAATCTCTTTATTGGCAAGGGTGATTTAGTTAACACATCTGCAATCTGATCTTTGGAAGTCACACACACACACACACACACACACACACACACACGACTTTAATTTTATTTCGAGAAATCTTTTCTCGAATGAAGTGCGCATCTATTTAACGGTGTTAAGATCTTTCATGCATAACTGGATTTGCACCAGGTGATGCTGCACAAGTATTATCACACCATATCATTGGTGTCTCAACAAGCTTGAAATTCAATTCAGATTGTAGTGAGCATAACCAAGTCATCTCAGCTGTTGCCAATGTTAGGGACGTGTACCCAGATTCGATGCTTGGCCTTGCTACCACCTTTTGCTTCCTTGAGCTCTAAGAAATCAAATTTCCAACTAGATAGATTTTCATACCCACTCATAGACCTCCTGTCATCCACATCTGCAACCCAGTCAGAGTCAATGAAACGTTTCATTTTCATTTTTCCATTAGCAGTGTAAAGCAAGCCAAGGATTGGGCAAGGTTCCTTTAAGGTACCTCAAAATCCCTTTGTAGCCTATTCATTGAGCTTGTCTTGGTGATTGCATGAATTGGCTCAATTTCTTGACGGCAAAGGCAATCTCAGGTCTTGTTAGAGTAACATATTGTAATGCTCCAATCAAGCTTATGTAGAGTGTTGTCTTTAAATTCAGAACCTAATTCCTTGACTAACTTATCACATGTACTCTTAGTTGATGCACTTTCCTTGCAGTTTGTAATCCCTGTCTTGTTGAGGAGGTCTTGAATGCATTTGGCCTGTTTTAGATGCATTCCTTGTGGGTCCCTTTGAATTTCAATTCCCAGGAAGTAGCTGATAGGTCCTAGTACTTACAATGAAAAAATGTCATCGTTTTTGAATTATGCGCCAACTGCTTGTTCATTGCTTCCTGTGATGAGTATATAATCTACATAAACCAGTAGTATGATAATTTCCTGTTTTTCAGACTGAATGAATAGAAAGGTATTAGATTTTAGGTTGATGAAGCCCCGTTGGAGAAATTATTCTTTCAATTTGTCATGCAGGAGCTTGCTGAGGCCATATAGAGCTCAAACATGCTTTGGCTTCGTTCCTTTTTTTTTTTCAAATTTGTTGATTAATTCTGCCGGCCGGAATATGTAATAACCTTCAGGCACAAACGTAATGACTCTGTGATTAATTTGTGCCGTGAGCCTGTGCTCCTTATCCCATGTTTCATCTCGATTAATTGATTTTCATTTTATTGAATTACATTGGAATAAATAAGTGTTTTCTTGTTTTTTTCGTAAATTCTTTTGGTTCTTCATAGCGAATGTGGCTGTGTGAAATGTTAACTTCATTTTCAAGCACATATTTGTGGTCTTTCAGTACATAAATTGTTTGCTTTATGTGGGTGTTAGTCAACCAATAAAATCTCACAAGAAGTTTGGAATTCAAATCCTGCACACAACAGAGTGGAAAGGTTTAGTTTATTTCTCATATCTGAACCTATTAAGTAGTTGAGCAAAACCTGTATGATTCTTGTGATTGTCTGGAGCTGCCAGATTTTTTTTAGGTTTTGCTAAACAGATAACTCAGCATCTTCTTCGCATCATTTTCAGTGGATTTCACATATTTAGTTGCACTAGCATCCAGCTCAACCAAAATGCATGTTAAAGCATAGAGCCCTGGTAATATTTCTAGTACTCTAGAGCTTGTAACTAAGAATCGACAACATCTCCAAGCTCCATACCACTCAGATTGCAAAAATGGCAGTTATTATTCATCATGAAATGTAGGCCATTATGATATCCTGGTGCGAATTTGACCAAGTATCTATATTCAATGCAATTTCCTTTATTATTTTATAAACCTGGCATGTGAGAAGTCCTTCCTCATATTTCTCTTGTTTCCAGCTCTGATGGATTACCAGAAACTGGGTTAAGATTGGACGTAATCGTCTGCCAGCATTTGATTGCATTAATCAGTCACAAAGCTTACCAGCCTTGGTACACTGCCATCTGAAGGAGGAGAATTTTGCCTTTTGAAGCTTCACTTGAAGGAGTTCCCAGAAAATCTTACAGGCACTCTCAACTGCTTTCTTGATGAGATCCCTAGTCAGACTAAGGATTTCACCATTGGCTCTTCCTCAAAAAAGCCTGTTAAAATCTGCCCTCATATTGTCTAAAGCAGCAAAAATGTTCAACAGCCTCAAGAATTTGATGGAATCCTTCTTAGCTTCAGCAACATTCTGCACGAATTGGATGAAGGAATGAATTGCGGACTGGCCAGCAATCTTTTAAAGCAACGCCTACAGACATTTGGTCAAACCTTATCCAAACATCATTGCAAAGCTTATGCTAAGGCTCAAACACAAGCTTCACCACCAACTCAAAATGTTTTCATCAATTATCAACGGAAACCCTCGGTATCTTCCTTCCACATCATCAAATTCTGTGACTGATTTCTCAAGGTATTCCAAATCAAGATCTTGCTAAGTATTTTCTAGTACAGAATCTTTGGACTTTAAAATACGAGGAAATACAATTGTCAAGCCAACTATTAGCTTTTAGTCGGTTAATTATGGCCAGCAAATTCTGTATGACAGCTTCTAGCTCAAGTGATGAACCAACACAAACTTGCTTTGCGGGGGAGGATGATGAAGCCTCCAAAGCAAAAGTAGTGTTTCTGTCACAAGCCAAATGAATTCACTTTTAAGTTTGTTCAACGCCTCAAACAAAATCCATCCATTAAGACAAGCAGTTGCCTCAGTTGCCTGCAACTCTTGCAGAATTCTTAAAGATATTTTCACACCGCTGTTGTAACAATCATTGACAGCTACAACTCCTTTTGATGGCCTCAGCAATACTCACTGACCACGACCACTGAAATGCAATTAACTGTTTCTTCAAGCCGTTTCATGACTGAGAGGTAAGCAAAAAGTTCCGAACATGCTCTCATAAGAGTGAATTCTCTAGCTTTTTCAGCATCAAACGCTGCAGAATTGCAGCAGCAGGCCGATGGCATTGTCAGTTTGATTTCTTGCTGCAAGAAACGAGCATTTTTCTATAGATACCGACCTAAATGCTGCAACCAAATAGGGCAATCTTTCTTTATTCTCTACCGAGATTAGCCCAGTTTTGTTCAATTGCCAATGTAAGATCAATTGATTTCTCTAAGCTGGTATTCAACAACTTCCCAGCAGAGAGTCCCCAGCCATTTCCAAAATTGTCCAAATTTTATACCATTTGGGTTTCTACAATAGCCTCAGTTTCTGTACAGATTTCCATTTTCGGTTCGGTTGGTTTCTTCTGTATCAATCACTCTCCACCAAACGTACCAAATCAGATAAACAAACTTCTCAGAAACCAAACAACCGCCATCAATAATAGTTCTTGAAGTCCACTTGGCATTTTAAAAGCAGTTTCTGTAGCTTTAGTATTAAGACAGAAGCAACCAGGATTCCAAGTTCATAGATAGCCTCCGTCCACCACATGGATTTGTTCATATGCTTCTTTCCAATTTCTTTCAATCTGTCAACTTTATTAGTCTTCCAAATAATTTCAGGTTTAAAATCTTTAAGCTCATGCTTGTGAAAAGAGAACAGATTATACTTTATCGTATAGGATTTAAACCTCTTTCAGTTTTGGGTCAGAGATCCCAAAATCATTGAAAAATCCAAAGTGGCTTTTTATTCTCTATAGTTGTAAGTCTTGAAACAATCCTGCATATATGTCTCACCATTATAAATGAAATTTTTAAGCAACACATTGGTTCCCAGTTCGATGATAGAACTTGTCACCATTTACACATGCGAGGAAGAATTCATATTACAGTTAAGAACCTAAAATCCAGAGTCAATGCATCACAAAATACAATAGCCGTATGCAGGAAGGTGCAATTGTTATCAAAATAAAGGTGAATGAATGGCTAAAGATGCATGTGTGCTAGTTCTAAAAAGGTCTACAAAAGAGTGTATTCTGCTTTTTCATATGCACTCCGTAGTAAATCGTGAGTTTGAACATTGATGGATAAGCACATGTTAAAGCATGTGAAACCTAACTGATAAAAGCTCAACTAGGAAACATTTTCATAGGACTCAAATACAAATAGTATGCTACAAAATGTATCAAATAAAACAATTCATCACAATCCCTTGTATGTTATTTGCTTTAAATGTTTCACCTTCTTAAAGTCATGTGCTTGATAGTTTTTCTCCACTTCCCAAGCTAGTTGTGACATACAATTAAATGAGGACTTTGCACCCTTTTCATCCGTCACTTCTCTAGGGAAAGGAATTCGGACATCAAACATACCCTTTTGAGGAGAGCAAAGCCGCATGTCAAAGCCTAACCGATCAACCCAAATCATCTTTGCTTCTGAAACCTGCAAAGCCGATTGCCATTTCATAAGAATAGTAAAACAGAACAATCCTAGAGTGTTAAATTCCATTGATTTACAAAATAGTTAAAGCTATTATTTCTAAAAGTAAATTAAGAAACCAAAATAGTTCAAGCTTTAGAACCCATGTAGCTGGACAAAGTAACCCAAAGAAGCAGCAAAATTGAAAAAAATTGGTTTGGCCACAAACCAGGAAATCCAAATCAACATATATGTGGCAAAAGCGGTAGATATCGTCCATATTATTAGCATTAATCTCATTGACGATTCTTTCTGCAAAGTCTCTAAGCGGATCTGGGCTCGCATTTCTGTAATCAGATGAATTGACCCATATGCCATCCTGAAAAATTTCCAAAGACTAAATTTATTTTTGAATTGAATCGTTGGACTTGCCCCAGTTTTCGGCAGGTAACAGGAAAATGTTTTAAGGCAAAGTATACGAGAAAACAACAAATAGAGGTAAATGCTCATCATACCTCTGCTAGGTCTTCCATCTGCAATACCCGTTCCACACCAACAACATGTATGAGTTCTTCATCAACTTCTTCTCCAAATCTCCTTTTCCACATTGACTGAAGCCGCTGGAAGAAAAACGGAATATCCAAACATAAATATTGTGGCGAGCCATATTGTTGGAGGACTAATTTTCAACTCTTAATAGCACATTCTAAAATACTAACCAGAAGACTACTATCAAATTTTTGAATTTACTGAGAAATCATTCTCAGCTTCTAATCATGGTCTACATCACTGAAACTCTTCAGGACATTAGGGAGATCAAAGTCTTTAAAGCTTATGCAAGATAATATATGGCATGTAAGAAAACCTTAAATTTAGTAGTTAAGTGTTGGCAGTTTATCAAGCATCAGCAACCAATTCATTTAAGACATTGCTATAGTTCCAATACAAACTCCCTAAGTGAAAAACTGATATCTTAATTCTACAAACCTAGTGAAAAACATCACCTCAAAATTGTTAGTTCAGTTAATGAAAGCTACAGCCTTAAGCTATCACTAATAACAGCAAAAACTTAAAAAACTAACTGAACGTATGTGGAGTTGACTGTAAGCCATGATATATTTCCAAGACCAAACTTGTGACAGGTTATTAATACCTTAAAACCAAATTCCTACATCATCCCAGAACTCAGATTGATCCAACAATTAAATATCACTGTATTCCCATACTGGTGACTTCTTAAGTTCGACCATCACCAAGTAATCAACAGAAGCCCCAGTAAAACCAAGTAATCAAATTCACAGCTGGATCAAAATTTGAGAATGCACATAATTACTGTATTAAGTAAGTGAATCTCTAAAAAAATCTAACAAACCAAAGAAATTTACAGTATGTAAACTCCTATGTCAGAAAAAAAATGTTGCCGCCTAAGCAATGGGCAAGCACACACCACATTGCTAAGAGCGTCCGAATCCAATGCTCCTTTATAAGATCATCTGAAGTGATCGTTAAATTGAAAATCAGTACATATTTATCAATTGCTGCAACATATATGTAAAAAAAATACTTAGCACTAGCCGGCAGCCTTACTGGAGCATTTACCACAAAGCACCCACAATTTTATCACCATCCGCTAAGGGCATATGATGCTATTAATTGTTTCCTTTATAGGAAAATATTGATGTCTCTAACCATTGTGATTGGAACTTCAAAATTTTATGAAATCTTGAATAAAGAAAATACCTTCAAAATCATTCTATCTTGTGGTTTGTCAAGGTTTCCTTGAATTGTACACTGAGGAGTCCTCAATCCACACTGTTCAAACTGATTCCATTCAAAACCACACACATTCATCAAAAACACTCCAAAAATATATCAACAGAAGAAGGGAAAAGAAAAGACCCACGAGAATTTCAACTAACACACCTGAACGTGAAGACTGGACTTCTTGTCAACACTCAAGTCTTTACAAGATTCAGTCAAGCACAAAACCGGAGTCCCTTCATCGTCAACAGCAAATCTAACACCAATACCCATAGGCCAACCGTCTGAAGTCAACATAGAAAGAGTGCCAGCAGACGACAACTCCATTATTGTCCTGGAAACCTCAGCAGGAAACGGCTTGTTGTTTGATGCTCCGACATGGGTTGCCGTCGCTGTTTGGTCAGAAACCAAGGAAACTGAGCATTTTAGAGAAATTTTCCGAAATGGGATCTGTTTAATAGGAATGAATTGCTGTCTGGTGATGGGTTTGATGGGCAATAAAGGAGGAAGAAAGTTGGGTGTTAAAGATTGGATTTGAAGAAGCATTTGGTTATTTTGATTCAAACAAGAAGAAAAAATTTCAAGTCAAATGGGTTTCTTTCTTCTGAAATTTTATTTTCTGGGAAAATTTTTAGAGGCCGTTTGGTGGAAGATGACAGAAGTTAGAATTTTGTAAGTGCCAAGGATTGATGATGAATCGCAATTTGGATGAAGAAGAGGGAGTGATTCGGTAAACTGCGCATGTCACTCGTACATTTGCTTAACCAATCAAATATTTTTAAGGATAAAGTGTATTTCATTCTCTCATATATGATATACGGAAAAATTCCTACTGAGAGTAATTATCAATAAAAATATATCAGATAATTATCTATGGATGCTAACACTAGAAATCCGAGCTCCATCTAAGATGATCTCTGGTCTCTTTGACATCATCCTCCGCTCTTATTATTGACTTTCCTAACGAAAGTAATAATGGATCTTTTGTAATGGTCGATCAGTTTTCATTTGAAGTCCTCAAATCTAAACTTCAAAGACATCAATAGGAGAAAATAACAATAAAAAATTATAAGAACACTAAAAATCACCGCAGATCAAAATTTGGATGGAAGGACAACAAAAACCACCACATATGCAGATCATAACATGTCTGCGATAGTCTCAGCCTCTGTTTAAGAGTTTGTGCTGCTCTTCGTTACCCTGTTTTCTACGAACCTTTTTCTCAGTGAAGTATGACAACCTCACGCAAGTCTTTGATGACTATATTTTGACATATTTTCATGGTAAAGTCTGTTATTGCACATATTTACTTGCTGACTTTTCCTTTTAGATAAATTCCCTTGGTGTCTTCTGTGCAACATGCATGTAGATAACTTATATTGTGATCGATGAAACTAGCCAGTGCATTGATGAGAACAATGAGAATCTTATGGTTAAATCGACATGCTTTTATTACTGACATGTAGCCGCTAGAAATGTAAGGCATGGTCATGAAGAGCCCAAGTCATCTGGTGAGTTCTTCACTGTTACCTGTTTCTTCATGTCCGCGCATCTTAAATGCATGCATCTGATGCGCAATCCATACGATGACCTGTTTCTCTTTAAATTCTCTTTTTCCCATGTATGCAGTTGTAAATTGCTTTATTAGTGGAATTTCACAGCAATTTTGAGTGCTTAGTATAAGTTCATAATTATGTAATGTTCATTCTAAATCTTTTCCATGATTTGTTAGCTCGATGGCTTCCGGCTATATATGACAAGGGACATTTCTCGAAACAGCAGACCCCCACCTCCTTCAATTCCTACCCCTGTCAGTGTAACTACAACTGTTGATGCACCCGAATAAAAGGGATCTGCTGCTTCTCCATCTTTAGCTAATTCAAAACCAGTGCCATCTTCAGGTAAAATTCAGACATTGCTAGACAAAGCGGTTGATGAAGACTCGGTGACACTTGAGTGTCCAAAGGTAAGAAATCCAATATTTTAAGTGCTTCTACTTTCTTCATAATCTGGGATCAGGTCACTAAAGTAGCAAACTGTTCTGGTGGGATATTACCGGAGATCTCGAACCATAAAGGGGAACCGTGCACCGCCATCATATAAAGAGGTACTTTTCATGGCGAAAGGTTGCATATTTTCGACCAGGATTGGAGGTTTCCTGGATAGATTTCTTCTAACGGGAGTAAAAATGTTAGCCTGGTACCAAATATTAAGAAATAGAACTCGCATCATGATCATCATCGGCATATAGGGACCCACAATAAAGTAAGTGGGCTAATCTGGGCCCTTCAAATTTTAGCCAAGTAGTTGACCTTTTTTACAATCATAAAACAGGTACTGTCTCAGATCCAACAACCCGAACCCGTCAAACATGGGTCATGGGTCTAGGGTTTCAGTAGTTAGCAGACGCCGAACTTGACCCATATCAAATGATTATTGTTTCTCCCATTACATCTGCGTTCGCTGAAAATTTGTTCTATATTCCCATATTGTGTTTTCTCCGAGTTTTTCAGCTTAGTTGCCATTTTTTATTCTTCTTTCGGATCACTTCTCATTATGGGTAACATCGGCTCATTTTCATTGTCACGCGATGCCCTTTTCTCTCGTTGCCTTGATTGCACAGTTAGAAAAGCCGCATCTATAAATGAGCTTGAGGGTAATCTTGCTGCCTTGCCTACGAAATTGGAAGAATTAATTGCAGCAAGGAACGCTGTGGAGAGGAGGGTCAATCTTGCTAAACAACTGCGAAAGGAACCGACGGATCCATTAGAACTGTGGCTTTCAAGGGTGCAAGCGGTGGAAGCTAAAGTTGGAGAACTGCAGAAACTTAAATCTCAAGAAATTGAGAACTTATGTCTTGGAGGATACTGTTCAAGGAACTGCAAGTCTAGCTATGAGTTTGGAAAAAGATTAGCTAAAAAGCTGCAAGAGTTGAACCATTTGAAGGCTGGAGGAATTGTTGAAGAGGTGGCTAAGGAAATACCTGAAGATCCAGTAGATGAAATACATATGGAGCTGACAATTGTAGGCCAGCAATCGATATTTGATAAATTTTGGAGTTGTCTCAACGAGGAGCAAATCGGAAACGTTGGTGTATTCGGCATGGGAGGTGTTGGCAAAACTACCCTATTAAAATAAATCAATAACAGCTTTTGCAAGAATGAAGGGCTTTATATTGAGAAAAAAATTGGTTTGTCCGGAGGATTTTGAGACAGTTAATATCATAATAAGAAATTTCAGGATATTCTCAAAATTCTCAAAAATAAGAAGTTTGTGTTATTATTGGATGATATATGAGAACGGGTTGATTTGATTAAACTGGATATTACTCTGCCAAAAACATCCAAAGTAATCTTTACAATTCAATCTACTGCAGTTTGTGATCAAATGAAAGCTGACAAGGAGTTTGAAGTGAAGTATTTAGAACACAAGGAAGCTTGGGAATTATTAGAAAAGAGGTGGGAAGCAATGCTCTCAACAGTCACTCTAAGATTTTGAAGTTGGCTCAAATCGTGGCTAAAGGGTGTCACGGTCTGCCCTTGCACTGAATACAGTCCGTCAAGCCATGGCTTGTAAGGAGAAACTTAAAGAATGGGAGGATGAAATTGGTGTCTTAAGGACATTAGCTTTTGAATTTCTAGGTATGGGAAAAGAGGTGTATTCTCTTTTAAGCGTCAGCTATGATAGCTTGCCTAACTACAAAATCAGTTTTTGCTTTTTATATTGTAGTTTTTTTTCAGGAGATTGTAGGATTCATCAAAAGTGCTTGATAGAGTGCTGCTTAGCTGAGGGATTTTTAGGTGAATTTGATGAAAATAGAGCAATTAATCAAGGATACACTGTCATTGGTGATTTTGTTTGGGCGTGTTTATTGGAAAAAGAAGAAGATGATCATGTAGTAATGCATGCTGTGGTTCTAGACATGGCTTTATGGATAGCATGTGAAATTGAAAGATCATGTAGTAATGCATGCTGTGGTTCTAGACATGGCTTTATGGATGGCATGTGAAATTGAAAAGGAAAAAGAAAAGTTTTTGGTTCAAGCAAGTGTTGGAATTAATGGAGAGATGGAAAATAGGAAGGAGCGAAAAGGATTTCATTGATGGAAAATGAAATCTAGAATCTACTAGAGACTCCTAGATGCCCTTATTCTTCAAACCCTGTCTCTTGGATCTAATAGGTTATTCATTATCACCTTCTTTCAATTTATGCCTTGTCTGAAAGTTTTAAACTGGCTCATAATTCTTCTCTTGAGGAATTACCATCTGGAATTTCAAACTTGGTTTCACTTGAACATCTTGATCTATCATATACTCACTTAAGAGAATTGCCAATGGAAATGAAGGAACTAGTAGATTTCTGCTAAAAATTCTGTCTAGTCTTTCAATGTTAAGTACTTTGATTCTGGACAAAAGTGGCTTCATATTTGCATTGGGACATGAAACAAGAACGGAAGACAGAAAGACAGCATTCTATTCGATGATGGTGAATCTTTGATAGAGGAATTGCTCTGTTTGGAACATTTGAATGCACTGCACATCAATTTACAAAATGCTCTTGCTCTCCAAAATTTTTTAAGCTCCCCTAAATTTCAGAGTTGTGTCAGTTTATGTCTTGGTAGTAATTAAAGATTCAAAATCTCTCCACATTTCATCTTTACCAGATATGAAGCATCTCCGTTCACTATGTGTAGATCATTGTGATCTCAAAGAATTGGAGATTGGTTGTGCTGGCTTGCAACAATTTTATGATTTCCAATGCCTTCATAAACTATTTTTTCTTATTGCAATAAATTGAAGGACATGACATGGTTTATTCCTGCTCCAAACCTTGAGGATATTCATATATCATGTTGCTTTGGGATGGAAGGAATAATCAATGTTGAAAAGTTTGTTAAGATCCTAGAGATGAAGGGACATGATCTAATCCCCTTTGGGAATCTCAAATCCCTTGTATTAAAAGTTCCACGAAAATTGAAAAGCATCGGTCAGAAATGCCCAGAGCTTAAGAAACTTCCTTTTGATTCTAGCTGTGCAAAAGAAGGTAAAATTTTTATAAAGGGACGGGAGTTGGTGGAAAAGTTGCAATGGGATGATGCAGCCACTCACAACAAATTTGGTTCCTGCTTCGAACTTTACGAGGACTGGCAGATACAATACCAAGAAGATTGAAAGCAATGACAACAACGATGACCAAGATGAAAGTGATGACAGTAATGAACAAGAAGATGAAAGTGAAGACAGAAACAATGACCAAGAAGATAAAAGCGACAATGACAATGATCAAGAAGATGACAGCGATGCAACGACAATGGTAATGACCGTTAATGTACATCAACAATATTTAAAGTTTTAGCATTTCAATCTCATGCCAAAATTCTTTGTTGGGATGATTGTTTTCTAAACAAAAGAATATGGCCTTAAGTCAAAGCCGAATTGTACCAAAAAATTTAGAATACGTATTTGTAGTATTACCATTCAATAATAGTGTCTTACCTACAATAGTTTATTCAAACTAGAACAACATGATGAAGGCGGTTCTCAAAATAAATGTACAAGCTGGCTTCCTAGAAATATTCTTATGAAATTCATCACCCTGCTGAGGCTATGAACTCTAGAAAGATGCCATGTTGGTTCATTGAAAAACTTATAAGGACTTTGTTACCTACTAATTGATATTTTATTTGTTAGGAAAAATTGTGGCAATATGGATATCTACTAAAGAAATAGTAGTAAGAACAGCGTTTTGTATATTGAAATTATTATTATGAATTTTAATTAAAAAAAGTGAAAGGCTTATGAGGTTTTAATAGTTTTGTTATATACTAGTTTAAAATTCTATTGAAACTCTACCTATATTACTTTTGTTTGTCTTACTTTAGCTACATCACTTTCTTTCATTCCCTCTGATTATGTCATCACTGTCTTTAGATTTATTTTTCTTATAAAATACTGAAATATTTTTGTTTAGTCTTCCTCTTATTTTATGTTATTTTCTATTTGAATGTAGCAATGGCGCATGATTATGGGGCCATGAGAGGTGATTATGTAGCAATGGGGGATACTCAAAGGTGTAGTGGGAGATGCTTGATGATTATGTATATAAGATGTTAAACTTTCAAACTTGATTGGGGAATTAATGTTATTGAAATGAATATTAATTCTCTGATATTGTACTTGTTGAATTCTGAGAAGATTTGATGCGAAATTTATAATTGATGTAATAGAATGGTAATTGAAGAAGTGATGTCTTCTAGAAAATGTATTTGAATATTTTAGTGCAATATTTTTGAAACATATGTTATATTATTGCTTTGAATTGACAAGCATGCTAATGCAGAATTAATCGAATATAGCTTTTGTTGTTGTTCCTTGCATTCTAATATGAATGCCGAAATATTTCATTATGATTGTCTATCAAGCGATGAAATTACATATTGTTTCTTATACTGTAGTTTATTTCCTAAAGACTAAGATCAATAAGAAATACTTGATAGATTGCTGGATTGGGGAGGGATTTTTTGAGGAATTTGATACAAGTGGAGAACAAAAATGAAGGATACTACATCATTGATGTTCTTCTTTATGCATGTTTATTGGAAGAACTAGATGACTAAGTGAAAATGCATGATGTGATCCCTGATACGGCTTTGTGGATAGCTTTTGAATATTGAGAAAAAGGAAAATCTTTTTGTTCATTGATGAGCAACTGAATTAATAAACTACCCACAACTCCTAACTGCACTCAACTACAAACACTGTTTCTTAAATTCAATCATTTGAAGATGATCGGTGATGACTTCTTCCAGTTTATGCCATCAATGAAATCATCTTTAACTGTGGCCTGAGTAAATTACTTTTAAGGAGTTTCAATGTTGGTTTTCTAGCAACATCTTGATCTATCACGTACAGGCATAAAAGAGCTGCTTTAAAGACATTGGCAAATCTCAAATGTTAGAACTTGGAGTCTGCGCATGAACTCTGTAAAATTCCAAAAAAAGATCTCTAGTTTTTCAATGCTACGAGTGCTAAGGATGTTCAATTGCTATTATTTCCTTTAAGCGGGAAGACAACATTCCATTCGGTGGTCGTGAAACTTTTAGAGGAGGAATTGCTTCATTTGAGACATTTTAATGTGTTTGAAGTTCAAATGCTGTAGAAAATTTTTTGACCTTCCCAGTTTTACAAAATTGGGCACAATCTCTGAGCATTAGAAACGTCGAAGATCATGATTTTCAGTCTTCGCTCGGTTCATACATCAAATTGACATGGGTTGTTTTTGCTCCAAATTTCAAGTTTATTCATGTCAAGTTCTCACTTCATTGTGTATGTATAAATATGAGAGACTTGTCTATGCAGGAGTACGATCAGACAAAAAAATTACCAAACAAATATATATATATAGACAGACAGTTCCTTGTTCTGCTCGATTGAACCAGACAAAGATTGTTAATTAATGATAAACTAATGGTATCAAGAGACGTTTCTAAAACTCAAAATTACACATTTCTAATTCCCAGAAATACAAAACACATATGTACACGTATTTGAGAAAACAACATTTTCTCAGTGAATATCTTTGGATGCAAAATGATCTTTCACAATAAATATCTCTCTCATAACTTTTGAAGCACTTGCTGTAGTTATTTCCCTTCTTGCCATGCTTGCCCGACCAAGATAGCAGGACCAACATGACGGATAAAGATGTTTTACTGTGGATAGTACAGAAGACATAAATTGGTAATACTGAATACTGGTTACATCTTTTGCAGATGAAAAACATAAATCTTAAAATGATTATGACAAGCAATGGTATCAATATTTCCCCATCCATTTATATATGAGATACACAAATCGTAACACTAATATTCAATTGTTAGCATTAGTGCACAAAGATATATTGGTATTCTCCAGCATCAAAAAACATCAAAGTCACAAAAATCCAACTACAATCAATTACCTAAATATTCTTTCCCCCCTCCTATTTGATAAACTATCCTCTGATCCTACAGTAACAAAAGTTTAGCTGCGTTTAAAACACGAAACATTTTTCAAGACTACAAAACCCACAAAAATTGCAAACCCTTGAATCAAAAATTGGAGAAAACTTAGAGAAGCTATCCACTTCTGTTTTTGACTACAAAACAATCTGAAACAAAACATCAAATTAGTAAGTAAACTAAGTAGGTCTTCTAGATATCTTATCCAAAAACCTTTCACATCAAACCTTATCCCATTTGCCAATTCTAACACTAGTATCCTAGGTACTATAGGGTTATCTGACCTCAGTATGAGTTGAATAAAATTTCCATAACTATTTCAGTACTCTCTCTTTTAAACACAAACACACGCTAATGCTATATTTTTTGTAAGTAATCAAATTGTTTTCAAGGACTTAGAATTATAATGTCCAAAGTTCACACCTCCATAACATTCACAAAATCTTTTAAATACTTTTATCCTTAGTACTTGACAAATTTCTTTGATCATATAACTTTACTGAATTATGATGTTTTGAATTTGCACATAAATTCTTTCAATTCTGCCAAACAAGTATAAAATAACAAAATTACACAACAGAACTGCATGTGTCATACAATGCATCTGCAGAGTAATACATGAAGCCAAAATGATAGAATAGATGCAACTTTGTCATACTATGATATGGTCAATCATTCAACAAAATTTGGTAAATAACCTGGCATCAAAAGAAATGGTACTCAGATTTGACTTTACTGCATTAGATGTTATAAATAATTCTCACCTGGTCTTGGGAAGTCTTGTGGGTATTGGCGGAGATCAAAGACTCCATCCCCAATGCCAAATCACAGGGCTGTTCTGCAGACATCACTTCCCTGATTTGTCAGACCACAAAGAACATTGGACTGAAGGAATGTGCAAATGGAAACGGTACAGATCCACCTGAAAGATTTTACATTTGGTTCAACTGATAGCAAACTCATTTAAATACAGAAAAATAAAATAATGAACAAATACAAGCAATCAAGAGTTAGGAAGCCAAATTGTCAAACATCCTTACCAATAAAGTGTCCATAAATGTTCCCATCAACAGTACAAAATATTGCGTGAGGGATCAAACAATTGAATCTGATATCAATTATTATATATTAAATAAGGAATTAAATAAAATGTTCAATGTAAAACAGTTAAGAAAAAAGAAAGATACAAATGAGTCTAGAACAAATCTTCTTAAAGCAATTGATCCAAGAAACAGGCCATGGACCTAATTAACATTTTGCAAAATCAAGATCATACAGTGTCTCAAAATGAGTACCTAATGAACATCTAATAAAAATTTAAAAATTTGAAAAGGAAGTTGAAAACTTTCAACAAACAGGAGGGTGTAAGTAGGGAATAAGTCATCAGTTTTACATAGAGCATTAGCAGATGCCAAGCAGTACTGGCAAGCCATGTGAGAAATTAAGGAAAATGTTTGAAAGCAGACAAGAAAGAAAAGGGTCCTCCGCAAGCAGCATCCATTGCAGTGTCTTTGCATAGCCAAGCAATTAATGCATTACAGTTTTCTTTCTATGTCATTTCACAATGATAACTATTAATCTCTCAACAATACAAGTAATGTTTCAAGCAAAAAAGAATCACCAATTTTAAGGAAATCCCTCCCAAGTCGAAAGATTGCAATCATCAATAATCTAAGCTCAGTAAGAGAGTCCTACAAACAAAGATTAATGTAAGTATATGCCCAAAATTTTATGTGGGAAAATTAACTAATAAACTGGCCTCTTTGTACCTTCTCTCCCTACCACTCTATTTCCTGTCTTGAAACATTATATCCAAACTTATTCTAGATATTTGCAATCATTTTCAACTCTTTTATACTAAAAGCAAGCAGTTTACAAGTAGATGAAACATCTTTTGTAGCTAAAATAAGAATGCCAAGTTGGATGTTGAACTTCAAGGAAAAAAACAATAAAAGATATTACTTCCCGGAAAGAACTAGATTGCAATAACGGGAAAAACATGAAACATCCACTAATGTAGTTTATTAAGGTGTAAAAAAAACATCCAACAAAATGATATGAAAGAAGAAGGGGATTCTAGTAGTAGGAAAAAACACTATGGCCACTAATAATTTGGGAGTTAAGACCTGTGTTAATTCAAATGGGCAAAAGGAAAAAATAAAAAATGGGATTTCTCTAGCCATTCCCAACTAATTGGGGCTTGAATTTCTCAAGCTGTCCAATTTCTATTAGGATGACAGCATAAAATATTGTCTAAAAATATTCTCCACGCATCTAAGAAAAAAATGGAACTCTCGGGACAAAAGTAGTACAGTCCAGCGTTTCCGTTCACATAAAATCTGTTTAATCACCATCAGATACCATTAAACCCATAAAAGAAACAACAATTATTTTCCCTCTTGAAATGACTTGCCTCCACTTGTTCGGCAATTGTAAAACTCAAGTGACATTTGATCATCTTCTTTAGATAACACATTTGATTCAATTTTCTTTGCAAACTTAGGATCGTCGTATGGTGTACCACCTATCTCCCAAGCTCTTGAGATAAGCCTAAATTACATTAGACCTGGTACATAAAGGATTTACATCAAAATCGTAAGCAGGCGTCTGCATATATTTTATGACAACTTCTGGTAAAAGTTCACATGCTCAGGTTAATAAAGATATCACAAAATTATACGGAGATCTGGACTAAAATATGAGACAGGCAAAAAATTTAAGGGAAGCTAATCATTATTTTTAAGCATGAATATTTTGAAAAGCTTCATTGAGATGACCTAGGTTTCAGTAGTTGTAGCAACCAATTTCTCCTTTCCTCTGGTAGGTCTTCAATTTTCTTTCTATTAATCCAAAACATTTACCATTATCTGCCATAAGTACAATTTTGAAGGGAACCATTAGTCATGAAACAAAATAATGCTATGAATATAAGAAAATCTAGGAGTGAAAGTAATGCTCATCTCTTTTTTCATTTCAAACAAAAATGTAATCATTACTATTCTTGCCAACCCCAAAATTTTACATCATTAAATTTCTGAATAGAAACTGAATACACATAAGAAAGATAGTTGGAACAACTGAACATAAAAACAATTTATTTAAAAGTGTATTGAGCAATAAGTACATTGACACTTACCAAAGATAAGCAGCAGGATTATAAGAAGCTGGGTCCAGAGCAATCAACTCCTTTGGAGGATCAAGAAATGGGACTACATCTCGTTAATCCAAGTAACTTCTTTTGCCATTGGGTAGAATTTCAGAGGGTTTTTCATCCCATGCTAATATGTGGACTTTTACAACACTAAAATTGCCCGAAAATTCTTGATTATATAATTTAAACCCTAAATATAAACATACATTAATTAGTTATAGTGCCCTTGTGAAAACATTTTCACCAAGAGTGGTTTCTATAAAAGCAATTTTTTTTAAAAAAAAAATTAAGTGCTTTTCAAAAATGAACTTTAAGAATTTTTTTATATAAAAACAATTTCTAACAGAAGCAATATTAGGATATGCTCTAAAATCTATTCGTATTGTAGATTTCAGAAATATTTTGTTTTGCATGTATATTTATTCATTAATAAAAGAAATAGTTATTTATTTGCAAATATAAATTATTTCTTTTATTCTGTCATGCGTGTGAATGAAATACGTTTGTAAATTGTTTAAATAATTCATTTAATCGTTAAATAAGATTATTAAAATTGTTTCTTATAAAAATAATATTGTTCGGGCAACAATATCACATAATAAATATATTAAATATCTCCATGAATATCATGGAATGATATTAGGATTCGATAATGTGCTTTTTACAGCATTAAAAGCACTCACAGACACATTATTGCTGAGTATTTGAAAATGTTTTCTTTGCATAACACTTCTTTTTGAAAATTGTAAAAGCTACTTATGAAACCACCCACTGAAAGCATTCCACAAGGACCACAACCCAGTGCAATGTACTTCAATAATTATGCAAGAATCAACCTAACGCAAATATAAAAATCCAAAATTTCCATTCAATCACCCAAAAACATATCAATCACAAAAGACTCGCCTGACGATTTCTTCCCAGGTCGACATAAAACAAAACAAGCTTCAAAATTTCTTTACCTACTAAGATTTGTTGCCTGCAGCATACCACGTATTCACGGTTTTAGATTTAAGTGGATAGAAATTACATACACTTGGTGAGTTACAGAAGAGCCAGGTGGGCAGAGAGTTCAACTCATTTCTGAGCCAAAAAACATAGGGGCTTTCTTTCTTCTCAACATATAGTACTTGCGATTTCCGACCACCAAAGCCAAGAGCCATGAATATTCGAATCTGCTGGGCTGCAAGCAACAAAAACTTTATGTAAGAATGATAGTTCAATTTGAAGCTTGTTTCATTAATTGGGAACAACTCCTACTGTTTTAAATTCGTTGAACAAAAGGGATAAACACTAAATAGAATGCGTACCTGTGGAAATTGTGAATTCAAGACCAGGCGGATGATGATTACAGGTATTTGAGCTCATTCTTCAGAAGAGGAGAAGCAGTATTTGTGCTAGTTTTGGCGTCGGCTTCAGGGGCTCCAAGTTCGGGTTAATTTGATTCAATGACTCATTTGATATAACTGGTGCTGGAAAATTACCATATGGTCAATATTTAAAACTCAAGGGGTTGTATTGAAAATATATGACAACTAAGGTGGCACTTTTAAACCGAACTGAAATGATCGTTTGAATCCATTTAAATATTACTAGTTTAATTTTAATTTTAA
>CP135551.1:4983999-5015491 GCA_032402905.1 Khaya senegalensis | reverse complement strand
TTCTTTGGTTTTAATATTACAAAATTTTCTTTGGAGATGTAGCCATGGAACTGCTTGTAATGATGGTTGATAGATACATGCAGGTTTATCATTGGGTGTTTTGAATTTGGCAATTGTGATCCCACAGGTATCTTCGTACTCTTAGTTTCTTTTTGCAGAGACATGGAACTGATTATTCTTTTCTTTTTTTAGTGGAATACTAAACAAACTTGACATAAGGTTTTTATTATTAGAAGTAATTGCACACTTTATTCAATTGTTCGCTAGTAATAAGAGCAATTAATATATGTATTCGTTCTTGGTCATGAATATAGAGGTAAAGGTGAACTTAATCCTCTGTAATATTGTGTTGTTAACGATTAGGGGAAAGATGTTGTCTCAAAATTAATTCTTGAAAAGATATAATTGGAATAAGAACTTCTTGCCTATCCCTTTCTCGTGCTTTCTCTTGCAAATACAAACTTTTACATGCAATGGATCTTTTGTCCAAAAAGTTCAGCCTTAGGAAGTTCAAATTTCTGGATTTTCCAAATCCTTAAATAAAAAGCAACTTTACATAATTGACACAATGATGATGATTGACATATAATAGAATTCATGTATCTTTAATTGTAAATGTTGGTTTCCTCCAACTTTACTTTTAACCTACATTAGTTTACATACAAGGTTATATCACTACCATGGATGTTGCAAGTGTAGTTATTTTATAAGTGACAAGAAAGTTGGTTACATAATAAATGGTTACATAATAAGGCTTTATTTGGGGCTGAGATGCTAACTTTGAAGTTATGGTTGTTGTGAGGGGTGGACACTTTTAGATCAAATCAAACCAAACCAACAAATAACGACTTATTTAAATTTAATTATTATAAAATTTTAAAAAATAATTTTTATTTTTAAATTTAAAATTTTTTATTTTTTGATTTGATTTAAATCAATATATTTAATCGATATTTATCAATTCTATTTAATTTTATTTATCTTTTACTATTAATATATATTAATTTTAATTAAATTAAAAGGAATAATTATTAATTTATAATCTAACTCAAATTGAATCAAAATAAAAATACTTACTCTTATTACAAACTTTACTCAGTTGATTTGTCTTACTAATTACTATTACATAATTAAAAAATTAAAAATAAAAATATTTATAAATATATTTAACTATTAACTTTATATAAATAATTAATACTAAAGATAATTTTTAAATTATATAATAATTATAAATAATATTTAGATTGTTTTATGGATGTCATTGGGTAATTTAATCATTCTTTTACAAAGTATTAAAATATATAAATTCTCGAATAGACACTTAAATTATTTATTTCAATCTAATTTCTTTTTAAAAAAATATTGACAAAAATAATAATTTTAAGATTTTGTTTTCATGTTATAAGATGATATTATTTAATATTAAATATAAATAAAAATAATAATTTAAATTGAAAATTTACGGTAACCAAATAATTTATTTACTTCATTTAGAAATTGAGCAAAAAAATATCATTAGATCAATGTTGAATAACTTTCTATGAAAAAAAATTAGTAATTATATTTATTGTTAAATAAAAAAAGAATTTTATAAAATTAAGAGATTGATTTTGATAACTTAATATGTAAACATGATTAGATGAATGATGATTGATCTTGTTTTGTTTACCCAATAGTTCTCATATGAGATTTTTGCATACTTTAAGGGGTTTCAGTGAAATTGTCCGCTAAAAAAATGGTGATTTGATATGGGCCTATTGTGAAAGGCCCAGTTTGGTCTCAGCCCGGCCCATACACAGGTCCACGGATATTTTCGTCCGAAACTTGTGCTAGAGGAAGAAGAGCTCATCAACAAAGAGCAAGAGGAAGAAAAAAGAAAAACGAAAGAGGTAAAAGAAATGGCGTCGAACGCGGCGGTGCCTTTTTGGAGAGCTGTAGGTATGACATACATAACTTACTCGAACATCTGTGCGAATCTGGTGAGGAACTGTCTCAAGGAACCCCACAAGAGCGAAGCCTTAGCTCGCGAGAAGGTTCACTTTTCTATTTCCAAGTGGACCGATGGAAAACCCCAGAAGCCCAGTACGTTTTTCTTTTATACGGTTACATTGTTTAGATCTGCTTTGACACCCATATGCAGTTTTTGTTTTGTATCAAATCTGTTGTTCTGATTTATTGATTTATGTATTCATTTGTTTGTTTCATTTCTGGGTTATTAATTTTGCACTGTTTGATACCCAAAAAGTTACAAAGTTTTTGCAAATTGTGCGATAAAGAATGAAACTTTTAGACAATATCAAATGTGGGGATTGACTTGTTTGTAATTGGGTTTTTGGGTCATCTCCGCTTCAATTTTACATGGGTATTACCTGCCTATAGTTGTTATTGCGAGTTGATCAAGTGCTGTTGCTTTTACTGGGAACTGATGCTTTTGTTGATCGAGTGCTATTAGGCCTTGCAAGTCTGCTATTTCGTCTGTTACTTGTCCACATTAACATTCTTTTATGAATTGCTTGATCAGATGAAGCTGAGGCCACTTTTTGTTTTCTTAAAAAATTGATGGATGGGATTGGTATGGGCTATTTGGATCCTATGCCTATGCAGGTTTTGGACTTTTAAAACTTATTTGAATCAACCAAGCTCTTACAGGCTATACTTTGTAGTTTATTTTGCTTTATGGGCTTAGAATAGCTATGGATGGATGGTTTGTGATGATAGATATTCCTTCATTTGACTGGTGACGGCATCTTATGAGCTTCTTTGAGCATGTTGTACTGCTTCAATGGTTGACTATTAGATGGTTGAAATCTGTAGTCTTTCCTTTTTCTTCTTCTGAAAGAACAAGTCTATATGGGCCAAAAGAAAGTGGGTAGTATTGGATGACTGGATTTCTATTGTATTGTATAATTTGGATGATATGAGGGTGCATGACGTGTAAATGATGGAGGACAGTGGATATTGTATGGGCTTTTAGCTTCTAGAGAATACAGTAGTCTTTTAGTAATTGTGCCTGCATGAAAAATGATTGTCGTACTGATGATTTTATGTCATTGTGTTGGTCTGCCTGCACATATAAGTTATTATTCAACATCAATTCTTCGGTTGCGCAGCCTGGACTTTGAGGTTATGTACCACCACTGGAAACACCAATTGTTCCTAAACATGCTAATGCTCTCAATGAATTCCAATCATATTTTCTATGACATCATAACACTTAAATAATGTATCTATGGTCCACTATTTTTACATCCTTAACACATGTATGCCTTTGTACGATGGCTTCATTTCTTGTTGGTTATTTTTTTCTGTTAACATAATGTAAATCTCATTTCATCCTGACAAGTAGTCTGACTAGCTGTAATTGGTTTTGTTATCAGCTATTCGTTCTGATACACCAGAAGAATGAGTCTGATGGAAAATGGGTCTCCAAATGTCTGTGTGGACTGGAGCATTGTTTGCGCGGAAAGCTTTTTCTGTTTCATTATTTGGTAGATTTATGCTTAGTGGGTCAGTAATGCTTGAAACTCTTGGGACAAAATTTGCATTTCTGATTCTGCGTGGCAAATGCATTGTAATAATGTAACTGGCATTAGCCTACTTTGAAACTACACTGCTTATTATGTTGGTCCTTTTTGCAAAATGGAGTGGTGGGATTTGCATCTCCATCACAGTTTCCATTTTTATTTTTTTGAAACTCCTATATTTTGCTATTATTTTCCTTGAATAAGAGTGTTCTAGCACTAACTTCTTGGGATATCATAATTTTAGGTTTTGTTTTAAAATAAAATAAAAACACAATAACTATAAATATAATCTTAAACTATAAATTGGCAGAGCTTTTATTCCCATATCTTAAATAACAATAATCATAATTATTTTTATTCAAGTCAATTCTTGTTGCTTCTCATAAATATGTTTGAATGTGTGGGAAAATATTAAGAATAGAGAACAAACTTATATAGATTGCTTGAGTCGACAAGATATTAATAGAACCTTATATACCATAACATTATATAATAAAATATTAATCTATTTCAAATACCTCTGAGATTTGTGATAATTTTATTTTTTATAACAAGTTTTGTAAAAATACATACATACTTTTACTTTTGACTAATAAAAAGACAAATTTAGGTATATTTATTTATATTTTATTTTTAATTAATTAACTTATAGTCAAAATAATTTAGAGAGAAAGTAAGTATAATTTTTTTATAAAATTTATCATTAAGTGAAATTACTACGAATCATAAGAAAAATATATGATAAAACTTACGTGCGCATGTGTGTGTGTGTGTGTAAAAAATATATTTTTATAAATATATTATTAAACATATATGCATGCAATGATTATATATATTTTTATAAATATATTATTAAACACAGATAAATATTGAAAATGGACACAATAATTATTAATTATATTATTTTGTATCAATGTAAATCTGTCCACATTAAAATTGAAAGAGATTGAATTTTCATTTATGCAATATTAAAAATAAATTATATACATATACATCAACAAAATACAAAATTACAAAAAGAAGTCTGGTTGTCTTTAATTATAAAACTATACCTCCAACACCAAGATACTAGATCTAATATAAACACACTGATAAGAATTTTAAAAAAAAAATTAAAAAAAAGAAACAAAAAAGAAAAAAAAAAGAAATGATGTTTCATGCCATATGAGCAGGAGAACCTTCCAACCAAATTAAAAGAAGTCTATACAGATAACAGATTCCCTTTCTTAGCCCATCCAATTGCTAGTAGATATAGAGCAAGACAACCTCCTATTGTTACCAATGTTGTTTGCCAGAACTTTATCTGCGGTGATTCAAATAGAGTGATGTGAATGTTCATCCCAAATATTCCTACAACCACAATTCCAGAATTCAGTATCATGTTTGCTGCACTCAGCATCACTCCCATTTGTGGTAGTTGATTCTGTGTGTCATCCAACATTATGTTTATACAGTCTTCTGTGTTTTCCACGTACTAGCTCATCTAAACAAAATGAAAGAGAGAGATCATGTAATTAAAAACTTTATATATGATTCATCTCGATTGACGTTGAGCATTCTGATTAACACATGTTCATATGCTCCCAGAATGAAACTTTTGATCTTATCAGTGACAACAATGGGCGAAACATCATCTAATCTTTTGGTCGTTTTGACTAAGTTTGGAGGAATTGTTTTTGGTGGGCAACAAGGGGAAACAATCCTGCTATTTCTTCCTTTTCCAGTTTCCAGATGAAGGGGGCAAAAAGAAAAATCTATACCGCCATTAACAAAAACATAATCTCAAGATCATTGTAAGAATGTTCACACAAATAATATTTTGACACAGTAATTTAAAAGCTTCCTAATTCTGTATCCCCCTTGTTCTCACTATGAAATCGGGCATTCCAAAGACATTTTCCATTGTCTTTTGTTCATTGATAGCTTCTTTACTCTCTATTTTCTTTTCTTTCTTGTGAATGTTTTTCGATTTTCAGTTTCAGCTATAGCTTAATCATTTCCACCACACAGGTTGAGTAACACGCAAGAAACCGACAAACCCAAATTGCATAAAACAGCAAAGAGTTTAACATAAGTTAAATATCGAAAGGAAAGAAGCAAACCGATACATACATCGGACAATTTTTGTAAGATGCCATCTATCTGTGCAAAATAGGCTTCCAACAGCATTTCCAGCTCATGAACATTGGGCTTAAAGCTATAAAAGATTTCAGAGTTGTTTTCTGACTTGCAATCTTCGGCCCTGATGTGAAATGACATTGAAAGTAGAAGATCAAGAATAATAACTAAATGGGCATGATAATCTTCTGAAATCAGGTGCAAGTCAAAAGGCATCAGATTTTAAATAAGTATCCATCAAAAATGTTGATAGTTGGGGGAGGACGCAAGGAAAAAACAAACTTAACCACACTTAGTTGTAGCTTATGTAATAAGATTGAGAATTGTGCTCCTTAATCTTCTCCAATATCCAATGAGATAGTGAGACATACATTTGTCTAAACCAATATCACAGCTAAGTTTGTCTTGATTGTTTCAGTTTCCATGTTTGGTTACTCTGTCTGGCTTTAGTTTCTGGAACACATAAAATTGTCATTTTCATCAAGTTTGAAATCGCAAGTGAAAGGGAGTGTTAAACCCACATCCTATTTCTTACCATATTTAGTTACAATTAAATTGATTTAAAGCAGCTTTCTTAAATAGTTTTCTTTCTAACCAGTTTCTGAAAAATAAATACATGATGCCAAAAAGAAATGAAAGGGAATGGAACTCCAAAGTGCCTAGAAGATATATTTTGTAAGTGTTGCTGTGTGTTTAGATCATCTAATGTGTAAGTAAGACGGAACTAGCGATCACTTTTCATCATCTTCTTTAGGTGCAGCAACGTTTACTCCCTCCCTTGTTGATGAATGATCAAATACACTAAGCTTTTCTGACAAATACATTCCAGCCATATCATTGTCATCGTCCAGCAAATGCTCGATTTCATCTCTCACCTACAAGTGACGAGATGATTATAATATTATAACGATATTTGCAGGCATAAAGACAAGCATGCAAAATCTGGCAAGTTCAAAGCATTTTGGTCTCCAGACCTAGAATAAATATCATAGATGTGGAGGAGAATATAGTCTAATTTACTTAATAGATAATCAAGTTAGAAATATAAACCATAAAATGGAAATTTATTTAGGTGTGTTCAAACTTCATCACGGACAAATTGTAACATCTTTGAGGGTCTGTTTGCAACTGATTACATTGTGGTCTAAGAGACAGAAACTGTCCTCTTGCCATGAACTTAATGATAAGTTTTCTCATGATAGAGTGCTATGTGACATCCAGGTTGTGAATTTCAAAAATTGAAGAATGACAAGGACATAGAGACAACTTCATCTAATCTATCATCTCATCATCTATCAAATGCTTAAACCCATCCCTGATACCCTGTGGCAAGCAAATGTTCTCGGTTTTATCACTCATGAGGTGTCACAAGGAACTAATTAAAAAAAATACATTTGCATGTAATTCACTTTCTTAGAGAAAGTTGAGATAAGATTCAGGCGGAGCACAAAAATTCTTTTACAAATATTCCTGCACGAGGATCGATCTCAAATCCTAGGCTGTCGCTGCATTCATTGGAATACAAGACTACTTCCACCTGAGAAAAGCCCTTAACCTCCCTTTAGTTGCATGTGATAACGTTTTCTTAGATTTAGAAACTTGAAGAACAAAGGTACAAACTTCATTATGATTAGATATTATCATAGGTGGTAGCGAGGAGCATCTAGAGAATAAAACAATTATCTTTACCTTTTGAACACGACAAGTTATTGCAACCAGACGACTCTTTATCTGTCTAACATGCTCAAGATTTAGTGTGCTGATTTTAGAAGTAAGTTCATCCAACGCTGGATAAGCCTCTTCCTCCAATGTTTTGAGTCTGACAAATATACAAATAAATTACAACTGTACGAGACAGTTATAAGAGTATTTAAGCCAACAATGATGCAAACAAGAAATGCAGAGCACAATTTGATGGAAAAGAAAACAACAGTTTTAGCTTCAAAAGACAACATTTTCTTTTGGGAATTTGACAGTTTATTGTAGCATGGACCACACATTTGATCTCAGAGCCACAAGCAATTGCTTCACGCTTGGTTCACTTCAAGAGTTCTTAAATTATATAAAGAAGCATACCTCAGATTCAAGGCACCGGCATATAGATTCAAGACAAGATTCAAGTGCACCAAGTTGTGTGGGCCTAGCCAAACTAGACTTATCTTCATCCTCCATTTCCATTTCATCTCTCTCCCTTTCCTGTAAAACATATAAAAATTTTATAATGCTATAAATTGTTAACAATTTTTACATCATACAATATTTTTTTATTCAGGAAGAACTGATTCAAATATTGCTCCGGAAGTAAAATTGGGTAAAGCAGGCATATAACCTAGGCTTATCCTCACCCACCATTTCCATTTCATTAAATTTTTGAGAGGATTTATAATAAGTTTTCAATATTTAAGTAAAGAAAAGGCTCTGATAAAGTAAATTTTAAAAACAAGCAAATATTTAGCTAACAAAAATTTCCCAAAAAGACAGAAAAAAAAAATTAGAAGAAACCTGTTGGGTGGGCAAAGAAAAACGATTGTTGAAGATTCTCAACGAACTGAAAAACCAAAGGGTTTCTAGAATTAAGCACGAAAACTTCCTTGGCGGTGACGATTGCTTTGATGTGTCCCAAATTGATGACAATGGCGCGCTCTCTTCCCAGAATTGAAGAAGGGTAAGCCAGCAAGGGATCGAGCACGCGCAAATCACGCGTCGGCAAGCCAGTCCGCCGCATGATTGAGTGCTTTCCCCCCTTCTCCAGCCGTGAGTCTCCTGACTCCGATACCCCAAGCCACGTCCTCAGCCCCAGTCCTTTTCTCGACCGCGTCGGAATTGCTTGTCCTCCACCTCCTCCTCCTCCTCCTCTTCCGTTTTCTTCGCCCATTGTTGCAGCTGCCTTGGAATTTGAAGAAGCCACAGATTAACCGATTGATTGATTATCAGAGTTTTACAATGGTTTAGCTATGGGACTCCTGGCAGTTGTGTCTGACTGTGAGTTTGATTTCCCGCCAATTTCGGTGTGGTTTTTGATGCCGTTGATAACAGATTTTTAAAATTAAATTGCCATGTATCTTATACATTTAAAAAAATTTATGTAATTAGTTTAAAATCAAACTAACCCAAGCTACTTTTTATGGCATTTTTCTTCTCCTAATTTCACATAATTTATTTTTTCGTAAAGCATTAGCCTTCTTTTTATTTATTTGATTAAGAAACTATTTTACCCAAAAAATTTTAATTTTTGTAAAAATAATAATTAAAAATTTCATTTGTAATAATTCATACAATTAATGTAATATAATAAAAATTAATTTTAGATGACCGGTGACTTTTTTAATTGTGAATTTTTCTTGCAAAAATTAACGTATTTTTGTGAGTGTTTGATTTTGTAATATGTTAGTTTTACACTAATTATTAGAGTACATAATTCAAATTTAATTATAAAAAATTATTTTACAAATATATTTTTAGTAATTTATTCTAATAACCTAGAAAATGAGGTCAAGTACCATTGCAAGTTACCTGCATCACATTTTCTCAAGAAAATTTAAAGACAAAATCAGTTGGCATGCATTCCTTTATTAGTTAGGGTTTGGAACCCTAGGAAAAGTAAGAGCTAACTGGCATGGCATGCAGGGTAGGCAAACTTTCACATGCAATATTTAATAGGGTTTACAGTGAACACTATCTTGTCCAGGAACATTTGATCAGTGATGAGAAATCAATTAATCCTTCTCTTTGTTAGTGAACCATAATCTTGGTTCTGTTATCTGCTTTAATAGAATATTATTATTAGCATGGGTGACTTTCACATACCTCCCAACCAGAGATCGATTTTGAATTTCAGCACCAAAATTAAAACCACAACCCATTCATTCTTTGATTCAGTTCTTAACTCTCATGTGAAGTAACACATATGTCTTCTGCACATATTTTCCATTTTGAAGCATATGTAATCCACCTGTGCTTCATGGTCCAAAGCTCGCAACCAAGCTCTTCTTTGCTGTATGTTTTATTTCAGATCGTCATCAAAAAGAATGAGCCAAAAAAGCAAGCACATAGAACAAATCAATTAATGAATCAACGAAAACTTCATCAATTATCAACAAGAAATCAAAGAGCACCCAGCATAAAATTCATCCCAAGTATATAGAAAGAGAAAGAATTCAGAGCAGCCTTCTCAGAATTAATTAATTTCGCCTTTGTATTTGGGCCAATAGAAATTAGAAATAATCAGAGAAGCAAACACTCAATCGAAATTAATCGACATTGAAAAGCTGTGAACCATATGAACAATTTGAAAACCCCATTTATTCTTTCAAAAAAGTTGTTCTCAAATCTAAAACTTTGGATCCAAAAGGTGGTAATAATAGTTAAAACTAATTTCAAAGAATATTGTAATGAAATAATATTCTTACCGCAGAGATATTATCATACATGTCTTGTAATTACTCTTGGTTTTGTACGAAGAATAAGCATGAGATTCGATGTAATAGCAAACAAAATTTGTAGCAGATAATGAAGCTTTTGGCTGGTTGGGTGGAATGAAGCCTGGTCCAAGAAGAATCATTTAGGGTTAGTACATGTTTTCGAATGTCCATTTTTCACTGCCAGCAAACAATGAAAACAATATCTCCATAACCTTGAACCAGACAACATTCTTCTCAAGCTAAAAGCAAAATTTCTTACTTGAGTATGTTTGAGGAGAATATTGAATTAACTAGCCCAGTTCGAAACCTTCCAGTTCTAAAAATTTCTTCTCCAGAATCATTTTTCAAAAAAGCTTCGAACCAGCTAAGCTAGCCACCCTTTTCCTTCAGCTCACCTCCAATATTTGATGATCATCTCCAAAACCCTAACTCCCACGTACAGTGAGTGGTAGAGATTTACCTTACGCAAAATGGAAACCCAGTAGCACTTCTACCCACCTCAACAAAACATGAGAAAATCATTTCTTGTTCCTTTTCTCTTGCATTTCCTCGGTGATTACTTGTTATCTAATAATAATAATAGTAATACTATATAATCTGCCTTGTTATTTATAGCTTTCACCTATACCTACTTCCAACTCCCATGGACGATACAATACCTGCAATTGACCATAATACCTTACATGTACCTAGTGCTTAAATTTTTTAATTATTATATTAATTATTTTAAATTTGTTATTTATATTTTAATTTTATTTATTATATATTTTAAATTTTAGATTAATTGTTTCAATTTTTTATTAACTATTTTAAATTATTTTAATAATTTTAAATTATTTTAATTCATAAGAATGGGATAATGGTTATAAAATATATAATTAAGAAACTTTTACATAATTCACTTAATTGCATTTAAATAATTTTCATTTAAGTTTTCTAAATTTAATTAATTATTATATAATTTTTTTTTTTTTGACCCTTTAATACAATTATTTTTTCAAAACATAAATGACCCAAAATCTATTAACCAACATTGCTTCACCCGTTCAAATATTAAATTTTATTGAGCCACCTTAATTTCATTAAAACATAATTCAACTCAATATTAATAAATTCTTCTACACGAACTGTATGCATGTGAGCCAGCTTGATTTCTTCAATCATCAAATAATAATGAATTTTCTTTTTTCATAAAATAATTTTTAGTATATATTTTTTATTTCTTCAATGATTAAATTGCATTTAATTCTTGATTCAATGATCGATCATGCAAATAATAATCAATTTTCCTTTTATTTTTGGGTCAAAACAATTATAAATTAATTTATTAACAATTATAAATTAATTTATTTTTATTGTTTCTCAATTATATAATATTATTCATTTCACACATTTGTATTGAATACTAATATGTCATGATAATTAGGAGATTAAAAGAAATATTCCTACAACCATCCCTAAGAATTGTTAATCTTTTTGTATTTACACAATTTAAATGCCACTATTTTCAAATTAAATGAGAGTTAAAAAAAGATTTTCAAAAAATTAAGGGAAAAAATATTTATAGTAGTTATTTTGAAACTATATATTCAATCTATCCACAAAATTTTAAATTATATTTAATTTTTTTAAAAAATATTTTGAATTACAAAATAAATACTTTTTTTTAAAAAAAAAAAAACCTTTTTTTATTATCTTTAAGAGTATCAAATTACAATTATTTTAAAATTTTTGAAAAGAAAATATATTTGTATTAAAATAATATTAATGATACAATTTTTTTTTTTTACAAACTAACAAAATAAAATTATATTATTACCACATATTTAATTTTTTTTTTCCTCGTAAATTTTTATTTACTCGTGAAATTCTTTGACATTTGTTAATTTATACACTATTTTGTTAGTTTATATAAAAATTTTTATATATAGCATTGCTTTTATATCGTACTTCTATCATCGTGATATTAAAAAATTTATAACATATATTATTTTATTATTTTTATATTTAATTATTAAAATTTATTCATTAATTAAAAATAAGAGAAAAAAATATTTTTTCACAATAAGATAATTAATGCTCTCGATGTCAACCTTAATTATTATCTAATCACTTAAATGCTAAGAAAATCTTTAAAAGTCACTCAATTTATTTGTCAAAATTGTGGAAAATAAAAAGACTAGTCAAAGAAATAAGAATTAAATTGAACCAAAAATTTATTTAAAAAAAAAAAGGTTGTTGATCCAAATTACATTTAAGTCCTTAGTTGTTTTACATTTTCTTAAAAGGGATATAATTTGTTAATTCATATAAAATAGGTCCATGATCCACTTGAACTAACGAAATTACCCTTACAGTTCCAGTAACTGTATTGAATTTTAAGTTTAAAATGAGGATTATAGCATGGAGCATAACAGAAAAGTGAAGGGCATTTAAGTCATTCAATGGAGTTTACCCAGTTACCACAGTCAAATGTTGGTCAGTTGACAGTAAAAAAGGGGGCAAACCAAATAGGCGCAGTAAAAATATCTCGAGAAAAGAAAGGGAAAAGAAAAGAAAAGAAAATCAAAAAAAATTCTTTGAAGACAAGAGTCGTGCTGGCTCTCGCCACCACCACCACCTACTCTGGTTCGTCCCACCAACAATCTCTCTCTTTCACTCTCTCACTTTCTCCGTCAGTCGAGATCTGTCTTCAATTCTGATCTTGAATCTGATCCGTTGATATCATCGACAGCATGTCATCGGCTAAGACGGCTCGGACACGGGCGGCGCCGGTGAAGGAGAACGGTGGCGTGAAGATCGAGGAAGGATTGAACTTGTTCAAGTCAGATAAGTTCGATGCCGATGGTTATGTGAAGTCCAAGTGTTCTCTCAATGAAAAGGTTAGAACTTTAATCTGCTTGTTATAAATATAATTAAATATCTTTTCTAATGATTTTTTTTTATGTGAAATAGGAAATTAGGCAATTATGTTCGCAACTTCTGGATTTGAAGAAAGCTTCTGCTGAAGAAATGCGTAGAAGTGTTTACGCTAATTATGCAGCCTTCATTCGGTTAGTCTTAATTTATCTGCTGCAGATATTGTTGTATTTTTTTTTAATTTCTTAGATCTTGCATGCAAATTTACTGTTAAGTGATCATTTCTCTATTATTAGTAGACGGGTTAAATCACTAGGAAAGCTAATTACGCGTACTTTTTTTGAGCATCTACTCAATTGCGGTTAGCTTTTGTGTAAATATTCATAGAGAATGATAATATTATATTAATTGGAAAGCTAATCAAATCTTTTCTATTCGCTATATGTATTGTTAAGGGTAAATTTATGGACTTTCAATGAGATTGTTGAAAATGCATGAAGGCCCTACTGGTTTGAAATTCGTTGGAAACCTTTGTTGAAAATGCTAAAATCATTGTTGATCTTCCTTGAAATTCATTGGAGTTCTGTTTTGAAGTTCCATAAAATTTTTGAAAAATATTATTTGTCATTCCAATTGTCAGACTTCAGGGAAGGACAATGAAATTAGTTCTATTGTTGGAATAACTTCATGTTTATGGTATGTTATGCTTTAGGCTTAGTTTCTTGTATGTAGTTGATTTAGTTGCTGCACTGTTCTCCGAAAAAGATTCAGAATTAATTAATTTGTATTTTTGATTTTAAGAGATGTGTTTATCTTACAGCACATCGAAAGAGATATCTGATTTAGAGGGGGAGCTCTCATCCATCAGAAATCTGTTATCTACGCAAGCTACTTTAATTCATGGTTTAGCTGAAGGAGTTCACATTGATTCCTTAAAAGTTACAGAAGCTTCTACTTCAAAAAACGATTTACTAAATCTGGAAAATAAAGAACCTTCAGACCTGGAGAAATGGTCAGTTGAATTCCCTGATCACCTTGACGTTTTATTAGCTGAGAAGAGAATTGATGAAGCTCTTGCAGCCCTTGATGAAGGAGAGCGTTTAGCTGCTGAAGCAAAACAAACAAATACTTTGGCCCTTGCCATGCTTACATCACTAGAGAATGCTATTGTTGAGCACAGGCTAAATTTAGCCGATCAGCTTGCAGAAGCTGCTTGTCAACCTTCTACTCGCGGCAGTGAACTTCGTGCAGCTATATCAGCTCTTAAAAAGCTAGGGGATGGCTCCCGTGCTCATAATTTGCTACTCAATGCACATTACCAAAGATATCAGTATAGCATGCAAAGCATTCGTCCATCAAGCACCTCATATGGAGGAGCATATACTGCTGCTCTCTCGCAATTGGTGTTCTCTGCTATTGCTCAAGCTGCAAGTGATTCTTTGGCTATATTTGGTAAGGAACCTGCTTATACTTCTGAGCTTGTGATGTGGGCTACTAAGCAGACAGAGGCTTTTGCTCTTCTTGTAAAAAGACATGCATTAGCTTCTTCAGCAGCTGCTGGTGGTTTAAGAGCTGCTGCAGAGTGTGTTCAGATAGCTTTAGGTCATTGTTCTCTGTTGGAAGCTCGTGGCTTGGCACTTTGTCCTGTGCTCTTAAAACTCTTTAGGCCAAGTGTTGAGCAAGCATTAGATGCAAATCTAAAACGAATTGAGGAGAGCACTGCTGCTTTGGCTGCTGCTGATGATTGGGTGCTCATGTACCCTCCTACAGGTACTCGTCAATCTGGCAGGTCTTCTGGTACATCGCATGGCAGTATGACGACATTTCAGCACAAACTTACAAGTAGTGCTCATAGATTCAATTTGATGGTCCAGGTGAAAATTTTGCTTCCCATAATAATTCTGATGAAAGAAAGAATCTCAATCTTATATATATCCTTGATAAGAACTGATTACCACCAATTTACCTGTCTTCAATGCATTTGATTAAATATGGTGCTGTTACAAACTATTTGAGGGCATATATGTCTTCAAGAATTTTTTTGTTATTAATTGATTGTTCAATGGATTTTCTTCTGAGTTGACTTTTTAATTAGTGGTAGTTTAACTGTTTGTTGCACTTGATGAATGCTTGATATGCTCTTGCAGGACTTCTTCGAGGATGTAGGACCACTTTTAAGTATGCAATTGGGAGGTCAAATGTTAGAAGGTCTATTCCAAGTATTTAACTCCTATGTGAACACGCTCATTAAGGCATTACCAG
This sequence comes from Khaya senegalensis, assembly GCA_032402905.1. Taxonomy (NCBI): domain Eukaryota; kingdom Viridiplantae; phylum Streptophyta; class Magnoliopsida; order Sapindales; family Meliaceae; genus Khaya; species Khaya senegalensis. Next base: position 5,000,307 of record CP135551.1, on the reverse strand, counting down.
CATCAATGGAAGAAGAAGCGAATTTTGAAGGTTCAGGAAATAAAATTGTGCGCATGGCTGAGACTGAAGCTCAGCAGATTGCATTGCTAGTGAATGCATCATTATTAGCAGATGAACTGCTACCACGTGCAGCTATGAAAGTCTCTACTCTGAATCAGGCTAATTACAAGGATGATCCTCGTAAAAGACCTTCAGATAGGCATAATCGTAACCCTGAGCAACGAGAATGGAAGAGGCGGCTTATGATATCAGTTGATAGGTTAAAAAATTCATTCTGTCAACAGCATGCTCTGGATCTCATTTTTACAGAAGATGGTGATAGCCATCTCAGTGCAGACATGTATATAAACAAGGATGGAAATGTGGACGAGTCAGAATGGTTTCCATCTCCAATATTCCAGGTAAGTTTGTAGCTATGGTTACTCATTTTTTTAGTTGTATATTTTGTGCTTTTCAGTGCACATAAATTCTTGAAATTCCTGTTGAAAACTGATCTGGTCTTATGTATTTATTTTATATATATATATATATATATATCTTGATTTTTGGTAGCATAGATTTTTTTTTTTTTTTTTGTTTTCACAAGTCTTTGCAACTCTTTTCTTGATGTTTTGGCAATCACTGTTTTCCTCCTTCACAATGTTAAATATGTATGCATAAAATAGTCTCTGATAATAGCTGCATGATATTATTGCTATCACTTTGTACCAAATCTTCAATTCCGGATTACTTTGAAATCTTTGTAAAATTCTGACATCTGAATACACTTCTTATCCCGGGAAAAAAAAAAAAGAGAGAGAGAGAGAAAAAGAAATGCAATTCTGACAACTTTGCCATTGATGTGCAAACTCATACATGCTTAACTAGGTTCTTGTAGTTCAAACTCTTGGTACCTACTCGTAGTAGGCTTGTTGCTTGTTAAGTATGTTGTTTTGGAGAGGGAAATTCTTGGCAAAGATTTATTAGTTATCATTTGTCAATTTTAAAGATAATAATATTGGATCAACAACTTTTAAGATTTTGCTTTAAGTTTTAATCTAATGATATACTCCTGTTTGATCTTGACTTTGTATTCTGTTTGGAGTTCTCAGTTATTTTTCTGGAATGCAGGAACTTTATGAAAAACTAAATGTGATGGCTAGTATAGCCGCAGATATGTTTGTGGGGAGGGGAAGGCTTGCTACACAACTGTTGATGAGATTGACAGAAACAGTCATCTTATGTCTTTCAGAAGACCAGAGCTTTTGGGATGATATTGAAGAAGGGCCAAGGCCTTTAGGTCCTCCTGGACTTCAGCAAGTACATAGATATGCAATCATTCAGCTTGCAATTTCTGTAGTCTATTTGGTATATTTGAGTTGTTAGGATAACCTATTTACTCATTGTCTCTTGCAGTTCTATTTGGATATGAAATTTGTCATGTGCTTCGCTTCGCAAGGTCGCTACTTATCACGGAATTTACATCGAGTTGTTGATGAGATCATGTCTAGAGCCATGGTTGCATTTGCTGCAACGGGCATGGATCCTGATAGGTAAGCAATTTAATTTGTTTAGGATAAATCAGCATCCTATTTATTATATCATCTTCACCATCGTCGTATTGATGTCGGATATTTGCTATCATTGCGATAAATCAAATTATTTAAATTTTGGAACTCTATACAGCACGTGTTCAGAAAGTGTGCTAAGGCATGCATGCATGCACATCTTTATTTGTTTAGCCATGTAGCATCCAAACATTTGGCCTTTTGAAGCAGAGATTTATTTTTGTTGTCAGCTTTCTACCTGAAGACAGCCGGTTCAATGACATTTGTAACGAAGCAATTGAAAGATTAAGTGGAAAGCCAAAAGCAATCAATGGCGAACGGGAACTTAGCAGCCCAACTGCCTCAGTCTCGGCTCAATCAATTTCATCTGTTAGATCCCATGGAAGTTCCTGAAGCATGTACATTTCTCTCTTGTATATTAGACGGCTAACAATCCATCATGGATTTGCAAGTAAGTCATTGTATTCTTAATAAGAATTCCTTTCTTAGGCGTTCAATTTTCTCTTCCTTTTTACGATCACAAAAATAGGAGTTATTTTAGTTCTTTGATTGAGCTCATTTTTTTTTCCTTGGGTCTTTTCGTTTGTAAATAATGATTGCTTTTATCATTTCCTGTATGAAAATTGTATCATTCTTTGACAATTATGTCGGTAGTCTGTTGTTCATTTACACTCAAAATTCCTTTTGCATTTACTATTTTCTTGGTTGTGTCGAAGAGAGAATTTTTATTTGTATTCCATCAAAAATACAAGGTCATGACACATACAGAGGGAGTAAACACAAAAAAAAAAACGAAGAGCAAAAACAGACTAGCTGTGTTTGCTTGTCCTTGGGATATTTGCATCTAGTAATTGCTTGACAACATCTCTCATATTTGGTCTGTGGCTTGGCTCTTTCTCTGTACATCTCAAAGCCACCAAAAGCACATCAACTACTTGATCCCTAATACTTGAATCCAGAAGCTCCTCGACAAGATTTGAATCAACAAAATGATTGATTCCTTCTTTGTTGCTCCATTGGGATCGAACCCACCCCACGATATCTGTTTCTCCCATGAACGATGGATCCAGTGCATTCTTTCTTGTTATTAGTTCAAGTAAAACAACCCCATAACTATACGCATCAGATTCCTTGCCCTTTGTTGTCGTAAATGCATTTTCTGTTAAGCATCCATTGTAAAAATGATGTTAAAAGATGTGAGTGTAGAGTAAGTTTATTTCTAGAACGAGTGTGGAAGAATTACCTGGCGCAATGTAACCAATCGTTCCTGCAACTGTGATGGATGGTGCTGAATATGGAGACTGGTCCAGGAGCTTAGCGATACCAAAATCGGAGATATGAGGATCCATATTGGAGTCTAAAAGAATATTCTCTGGTTTGATGTCCCGGTGTACTATAGCAGGTTCACAGTCATGATGGAGATATGCCAATCCATGGGCAGTTCCAAGTGCTATCTTATACCGAACGTTCCATTTTATTGTTGGTGGTGGCTTGATCATGTGTAGAACATCATGAAGACTCCCATTTTCCATGTACCTGTACAAAAGTATACCACAATCCTTTAATAACCATGAGTCTTCCAATTTTACCAGATTCCGGTGCCTAATCTTCCCAATAGTTTGAACTTCTCGCATCGTACTCGAGTTTCCTCCTTTATGCCCTCTGTATGCAAGCTTCTTAACAGCAAAAATCTTGTTCGGAGCCAATGAGGCCTTATAAACAACTCCATGTGCTCCTCTCCCGATAATATACTTGTCATTCAGATTCTCAGTAGCCTGCATCACTTCGTTGAGTACGGGAGACAGGCCCTCTTGTCCGGGGATCTCAACTTCCTGCTTTGATCTTCTACGGAACAGGCATAAACAAACCAGTCCAAGCATCACAAAAACAGTAAACAGTGAGGATACAAGGGCTATTGCAACAATTTTGGCTTCACTGAGGCCTCTTTGATGACTTGAGTGATTATCACAAGGCTTCAGCTTACTGTTTCCAGCACAACCATCTGATGGGAGACAATTGACACAGAGACTGGGATTCCCTGCAAATGACGATGGAGTTGACTCGGGCAAATGAAGAAGTCTTTCTGGTATTGAACCAGTGAAGAAATTATACGAAATATTAACCTCCACTAACGAGTTGATTTTACCAAGGGGAGCCAAAGTTCCTGTCAGATTGTTGTTAGATATATCCAGTCGTTCTAGCATGATCAACTTCTCCAGCTCTGAAGGAATTTGACCAATCAATCCATTATGGCTAAGATTCAACATATAACTCAGCTCCTGCAATGCTCCAATTGATGACGGAATCTCACCTCCCAACAGATTAGCACCCAGTTGAAGCTGTAAAATCCTTTCTGGCAGAAAAGTTGGAATGCCCCCAGTAAAATGATTTTCACTTAAAATCAAAGTAGATAGACTTTTCCAGTTCCTCAAACTTGATGGAATTGAACCATTCAATAAATTGAATGCCACATCAAAAACTAGTAATTTTTCACAACTTGATAGCTGAGACGGCAAAGAACCTTCCAAATGATTGTGTGAAAGTTTCAATGTCACAAGGTTTACTAGATTTCCTAGCTCTCGAGGTATAAGCCCCGAAAGCTTGTTCCTGGACAAATCAATAACAGTTATACCAGTCAAGTTCCCCATGCTGGATGGAATTACTCCTGTGATGCTATTTCTGCTGATTTCCAGGTATGAAAGGATTTGATTCTTGGTAAATTCTGGAAGCACCCCTGAAAGGTGATTCTGCTTGAGGATTACTCTCCAGAGAGTTGAGCAGCTCCCAACAAAAGAAGGAATGGGACCGTGAAATTGATTCAGACCCATATTCAGAACCCTTAATTGCTTTCCATAACAAAGATTTGGAGGGATTTCTCCAGTGAAGCTGTTATTAGTAAAGTCTAGTTGCACTAGACTGCTGTTGATTCCCAGACTGTGAGGTATGACCCCAAAGAATTGATTGTTAAACAAAGAAATGTTCTTCAATTGCTTGAGTTCAGTCATCTCCAAAGGTAACTCCCCAGAAAGATTGTTAGTATACACAATAACATGCTCAAGGTTTGCAATCCTCCAAATGCTAACCGGAATCTCAGCAGTTAGGTGGTTTTCAAAAAGTTGAAGATTCTGTAACTTACCAAGCATCCCCAGTTCCTCTGGAATTTCACCTTCGAGTTTGTTTGAATATAACTCTAAGGTTGTTAACGACTTGCACATCCCCAGTTCAGGTGGAATTTTCCCAGACAAATGATTTTCAGAAAGGTCAAGTCTTGACAGCATATCTAGTAGGCCAAATGAAGACGGGATACTCCCGGTTACATTGCTACCCAAAATGAGTAGAGTTGTCAAGCTACTACAGTTGCCTAAACTTGGTGGAAGCCCTGCACTAAAACTATTATATGACAAATCCAGAAAAGTCAAATTCTTGCATTTTCCTGAACCAAAAGTGATGCTACCCTTGATACTGTTATGACTCACATCTAAATAAACAAGGTTTTCAAGATTGTTCAGACTCTCGGGTAAAATTCCCACTAATTTGTTTCCTCCCAAATAGAGTTCTTCCAATTTACTACAATTCCCAATAGACTGGGGAATAGTACCTGATAACCTGTTATCTTGTAACCACAAAGCCACAACCTGATTCAAGTCGCAAACATTCCCCGGAATTGAACCGTTAAAGTTGTTATAGTTCAAATATACATATTCCAAATCCGGAATTCGAAACAATGATTCGGGTATTTCACCATGCAATGAATTATTATACAAATTCAGGAACTGCAAATTTTGCAAGTTCTTCAAGCTATCAGGTATTTCTCCAGTAAATCCATTTGAAGACAAATCCAAGTCCTCAACAGCACTACAGTTCCCTAACTGTCTTGGAAGACTACCAGAGAAATTATTGAAACTCAAATCAATAGACTGCAACTGTCTCAAGCGGACAATTTCAGGTCCAAGCTGACCAGAAATCCCATAACCTGAGAGATTAAGATCGACCACATTGTGAGCGTTGTCACACTTTATTCCTACCCACTTACACGGAAAACAATCTGAACTATTCCAGGTTGAGATTACAGGAGATGGCAGAGAATTCCAGTGCCTCAGTAGTGACAACAAAACCACCCCATCATCACTCAATGCAAAAACAGTATGGAAACACACAGAGAAGTTAAATAACAGCAAGAAATGGAAAAGGACAAACTTCATACTGTAATCTAATCACTCGCCTGTTTAGAGTTGACAAGAATGGAAACTCAACAGTTCTGAACTCGGGTTTGATTAGAATCTTTGAAATAATATTCACACAAAAAAAAAACCTGAGACTAGAAATAGTGAACGTCACAAGGACACATAGCTAATAACAGGTTCTGGGGGGATAGGAGTCGTTGAAGAAATGGAGAGTCAGTCGTGAAATGAATCAAAGAATCCAACACGGTTTCAGATTTTGCCATGAGCATTCAGAAACTGGATGGAAATTCTGTGGATTCGAAGTCTTCTATTTAATATTAAAATAAAATTAGTGGTCTGAGTGGGTTGGGCAGAGGTGGGTTTGTCGTCATCAGGCTTGAATTCAGATTACCTACGCATGCAATATTTAATCTAATAATTAGTTCTAATGTCAGAATCAGACAATTGTTCCTTAACACATCATATTGAGGAACTCTAGACCTCTGATTGTGACGGGGATTTTGAATTTATCGTTTAGGTCCATTTATTTTCAAAGTTTGTTTAAATTAAATAAGTGCCTAATCATGTAGTAATTACTTGATACAACTAATAAAACAAACTGATACACTATACAAAGAAAAAAAAAATTAGAGATCCAATTCGTTTGGGTTTATTTCATCTATTGTGAAATGACTTTACTTCTTTCTAGTATTATTGGCTTGTTATATGGTGATAGAACTTAATATTACAATATGTATAGAATAATATTAAATTTTGGAAAATTAAATAACAAAGTTGCAATGAAACAATGGGCAAGACTATAGCGTTGTAGTCATAATATATAATTCTCTTTTTTACTTTTTGTTATAATTTTTAATTTTTTTATTATAATTTTTAACTTTTTATTAATTTTTAGCTATAAATCAAAAGAAAATTATACCATATTATCGCAACAACATAATTAATAATTTTTAAAATAATTAAATTTAATAATATTTATTTATTTATTATTGTGTAACGTAATTTGGAAACTAATGAACACTAAAATTGATTTGAATAGATGAGGAAGAATCGAAATCCTCATTTGTCAATTGATTTGTAATATTATTTTTATGCTTGTAAGTATAAGAACACTAAAATCACATAATTTACTAATAAAAAGAGATTTTAACAACTTATTTAAATTGCCTTGCTATGATGTAATAATAAAACACAATAAATTAGGTTATTTTTGTCAAAGGTAATAGACTTAAAATAAAATAAGTTAAAATATGATTTTAATTAATAAAATGTCAAAACCTAGGGATCTAAATGACAAAATCCTAATAAAACAGAAAGTTCAACAGGTTTAATTTGAATATGTCGTGTTACACTTGAGTCACTACTACTACGTTGACCACCCGGTCCAACCCAACCGCCACCACTGTCCATTCCTACCAACACTTTTTACAATAATATAAAATAATTATCATAAAATTTAAAATATAAATTATAAAAATTAAAATAATTAATATAAAATTAAAAATATATAATATATAAATTTTAAAATATAAAAATAAAAATTAAACTAATTAATACAAAAATTTTTAAAAATTAAATATAATATCATAAAATGCGTTGTAACTAAACCCAATAAAATAATAACAAAATTGATTGATAATTCAAATTTATCATTGAGGTAGAAGAGCTTCAAAATTAAAGTATTAAAAGTTAAATATTAATAAAAAATATATAAAAATCTCTTTAAAAATTACGGTTATTAATTTTTTTTAACTTTAATTTTAAAATATATTAAACACATAACAATACCAAACAAAACTTTAATAATAAAGAATAATTAAGTATTCTCACAAGAATGAAAATGACTAAAAAATAAAGTATTATTAAAAAGGTAAAACTTATTTTATAATTACGCAATATTTAAAATAAATGTTTGGTTGTTTCGCTTAAGATGGTAGTGACACTTGCATTAATGAATTATATTGGATTAGCATTGTGTTGAAGTACAGTGTTTTAACAAAAATATATTATCAAAATAGATATAATTCGCTTAATTAATTAAGTTATAATTTAAAATGTATTTATTTATTAAATGAATGACACAACACAAAATCATTCCATACATTTACAGAATGTCGCATGTGGTTCTAACACGGATCAAATTTGATCATCTCAACACACTTAATTGAGCATGTTTAACCCCTTTATAAACCTTAATAAGATTCTATTCATTTAACATGTTTTGCTAAACTCTAATAATATTAGAGATACAAATTCATCCATGCAAATTCGCTTGACGAAATATAGTTGGAAGAATAAATGTAAAGAAAAAAAAAAACAAATAAAGATAATTAATAAGAGCATAATGTCGACTTTTTTTTTTCTATTTATTCATATAATAACACCGTGCCACATCAATTTGTAAGAATGATTTTGTGTAAATAGTTTACTTCTCTAATATTATTCTTTGAAAAATTTTGTATATTTATCATTTGCCACTCAAGAATAGGTCTTATCTACCAGGGAAAACCAGAATGATGTTTTCACACTACATCCAACTACTACCAAAAGAATGAGAGGTTTTATTTAAGGACTAAATAGCAAGGTTTCTCCAAATTAAGGGCGTGCCAACTGATAATTTCAAAAATTTTTGCAGCAATTTCAGACTTTCTCCGATTACAAATAATGTTGTCAGTTGGAGTCTATTGTCATCGACATTTTTCAGTTCACTATGGATTCAACTGCCAACTGGTCAAGTAAGCAAAACCTTCAGCCACTAGAAACTAAATCCAAAATCAAGCCAACTTCACAAGTTAAACAAAAAAAATGAAAAATCCCTAATAAAAGAAAACAAATCTTATTTCATTTGGCATGTTTTCCTTCAACCAACCATAAGAGGCACTGACTGTAGGCTATATGACATGTAGAAGGCAATTAGTGAAAACCTAAAAGAACATAAGAAGGTAGAGAGAAAGAAATTAAAAAAGGTCTAAAGGTTAAGAAATAACAAGTAGTTGTTAGATATTTTAATTAGCGCAACACCATAAGTAAACTGTTTTGGCATAATATTTTCTATCTCTTCGCTGCCATTGATATGTCCAGCTCGACCAAAAACGTTCCTCCAAATCAGTGCGCCAAGACCCATGGACCATACAGTAGCAGTTAAATTAGGCACAAAAGTTTTTCATCATTGGTGATGAATATTCTTCACCAAACGAATTTGTATCTCAAGTCAGCTTCAGTTAAGACTAAACAAGAGTGCTTAACCCTATGCAATCAAATTTACATCCACACGAAAATGTTTGACATTCTTTCTTGCCTAGTAGGGAGTACAGTTACCTGAATTGAAAAGCAGCAGCAGCAGCACTCGATCTCCACAAACAAAATAGAAGCTTTGTCGTTAAATACAGAACATCCTGCATATAAAGATATCACAGCAGAATACATTTTCTGACATTCCTAAGGTTATTATGCTTTGAGGAGCCTGAATGCTAAAGCACCAATACAAGTTCTTTCCTTATCTGAAGAATTCAACAAATTAATTAGAACTATCAGAGAAAGTGGTGATGGTGATGGTGATGGCAATGACAATGCTAAGTAAATCTAATTTCAAAAAAAAAAAAATGATCAATAGTGTTATTTCCTACCTTTCCCGTACCATAATAAACTCGTGCCATGAAATGAAACTCAGGATCACCTTCAGGTGTCATGTTAGGTAAGGTAAGGAAATGTAATGTAATTGAATCTAGCATCCAACTCAGATGCCTTCCGATGTCATGTTGAGCAATGAAATGTAGTTGAACCTACTATGGAAACATAGGCAGTAGAAGAAGATGCTCACTTATATAAGCATCTTAATGTGTAACATGGCCAATGTGGGTTTAGAGCACATAATATCTAACAAAACTGCAGAACCATGCACCAGTACACAAATTTAATGACATCCACATCCCTACAAATATGTCCTGGCATTAACACATGCTACTGATAAATGCATGTCATAGATAATTAGTATAACACGACAATGGTATGTTCATGATACCACTATGGGCATTCTTTCACATGAGAAGAGATGCTAATGCTGATGTTGACAATGAAATAGATGCATGCAACAGCTGCAAGATGCACCCTATCACGCAGTTGAATTTGCCGAGAAAAAAAAACAGAGGACATTCCCTTCAAGCTACTGGTAGGACAATGTTGGCAGAGCTCCATTTGCGGCTGGAGAAGCAATATTGTGGCCTGTGTCCTTCCTTTTTCCAAATGGATTCTTTGAATATGTACTTCAAAGTCAAGCAAAACAAATTCATTGATGTCCACAAATGTACTAACATAGAGCGACCAGGCAAAAACTAATACAATCAGTTTGATTGATCTTGAGAAACAAATCTAGACCGAGAAGTTCTTAAAATCTAGTTTTGATAATTAAGATCTAGGAAAAACAAACCAAAAAAAACTAGTTTTGCAAATATGGCCTAACCGATATCAGGAAGCAGGGGCCTGGGTTGCCCTGTATAGGATAAGATTTAAGACAATAGTCACCTAGGTATGCAAACAGAAAATTCTTATGTTTTGTGCACCCTTCGCCACATACAGTACTAGCTAAAACTTAAGAATCCTACATAATTATTGAATCTTTACCAAAAATAAATGTCATAAAATCACCATTGTCGGAAACCTAAGATCACAAGACAACTTATACAAAAGCCACATGGCAAATAACAAGGGAAATCCACAAATCTGATGCGTGTAACTAGTCAGTTAATATTGGAAATCTTTTACATTCAATACAAACAAAGGACACAGACAAAGTGTCATATTCTTGTACAAAGGTGTTGAACACAGGAACTCTCAAAAATCTAGGTACAAGAACACATCAATACATGTGTATGTTTGTGCATTTGTTTAATTCTCAATAGAAATAATGCATGCAAGTTTCTAGAAATTTCACAACAAAATATCTATGAACACCCTAAAATGTAACACATCTTTTAACCCAATGTAGTTCATTATTTTATAACCTTGAATTGGAGCATGTGTGCTATCTCTTTAAGGCATTGCCTATTATTTCGAAGACAGCTCTATCAAATATATTATCATGTATGCTTTAGAGCAAATTAGAATAAAGACTAACAGATCCAAAGGGGTGAGTCTCAACCTATACCCAACATTCAGATTATCAAAGAAAAGAAAGAAAAGCAGAACAATTGGGCAAAACAAAAGTGCTAAAAGGATATTGTATACGCATGCCAATAGAACCCGAACTGGGGATAACAGCGCCCTGCAAATTATGGTGCACATAGGACGCACTGTTCACATCCTGCATGTTGGTAAAAAAAAATTTAAGCATAATTGATATGATAAAACCTAGAAAAGTGCATCTGAATGATGCTCACTAAAGCAATTAAAACAGAAGCATCTATGAGAATGAACAAATGAAACATACTTCAAACTCAATAAAGCAAACAGTATGTCTTTCTTGTCTCAAGATCTTCATTTGCTTAAAACCAGGTTGTCTGCACCCAAAAGTATGAAATGAAGGATGAGATTCTCAACAGCGATGTGCAACCTTAAAGTCACAAAGAAATAGCCAAGCTCAAATAATAACCAGGGCTAAGACATTCTTACGTGCTGAACAAGCCCCTCATCTCTTCCTCATTTATATTCTCTCCAAGGTTACCAATAAACAAGGTATTGCAGGGTGGGTTATCTTTTGTATTCTGTAAGAAAGTGAAATGTAATATTGAAAATGGAACCATAGAACTCTAACACAAAAAACAAACAAGAGATGAAGAAAGGGATCGACATTTTCAAGTTTGAAAGTACAAAGGGCATTCACAGGTTACCAGAAGCAACATTGTTTACCTGCTGATGTAACCGTTTCAAGATGCCTATGTTATACTCCCACATCATTACACTATACTCCAGGGATCTAATATGTTACTTAGGACAAGAAAATTTATAATAGAAATTACTTCTTTTTTTTTTTAATTTCTTATCTACCTGAAAATTTCTAAGAATTAACAAACTTCAACTGGTGTACATCTTTATAACCAATGTCAGTGGTAGCATCCAACTTAAAAAAAGGATGATTGATGAATCACAAACTAAGGACTTGGGTTTGTTAAACCAAAAAAAAAAAATCACTTCCTTCATCTACCCACCCCCAAAATTTCTCTCTTTATCCTCATTCTTTGAAATCCATAATGGAATATTTAAAATAATTTTTTGGTGAGTTGAATTTGAGAAACAAAAGTAAGGATCAAGAAAAATCCCCAAGTTTTTTTTCCCCTTTGACAAATCAACAACTCAAGATTTCCCCTAGATTTGTTTTTCCTTAAAAAAAATATATATTTTTTCAACAGAAATCAATTACTTTGAATTCCTACAACTCATTGAAAAATAAAAAAGAAAAAAGAAAAACACTTCCCCCTCAAATTACTTATACATGGACAAAAGTTCCAAAACATACAAGTTTCTTTTTTTCCCCTAAGAAAAAAAGGAACTGAGTTTTTCCTCTCTTTCTTCCAGTGTTTTATTACCAACTTTTCAAATCCAACAATGTATATAAACCTAGATTGTTTCAATCATATCTTGCTTTTTGCTCAGTGAGAAGAAACATTCATGACAGAAAGGCAGAGATTCATACATAAGGGGTGTGTACAAACACCTTAATTCTATCAGCATAAATGATGCAACGTAAAGAATGAAGAGAATCTAAAGAAGTGGAACAAGAATCACAAGGCCTTAAAAAGTGGAGAAAAGAATCATCAGATAAAACGTTTGATATCATTTCAGAAGCCTCTATCCACAAACACAGACACAATGAACAGAAGGCATGACATTTGAACACCACCTGAACGGGCACATAACTGCTAGGACCAGGTACAGGAGCAGGCATTGGAATTGGAGGAACATGATAACCGCTATATGGATCGTAGGGAGGAGGCGGCGGAGCCAAATACCTAAATGAAATATTCAAGTAGTAATCAGAGGATTGCAGATTATTAACAAATAAATACTGAAAGTTTAGTCAACCTACTAAGAAGAGCATGATTCCATGGGTACCTAAATAAACTTCCCTATTCTAGTTGAGTGCAGTGTGTTTCAACAGAATCACAATTCAAATAAGGGAGGAAAAGGTTTCTCACCCATGCGGACCCCAGACAGGAGCAGGAGGAGGAGGATGAAATGGAGATGAAGCTGAATAACCAGTATGTGTATAATCACCACCAGTTCGCAAACGTTTGCTTTGGTCATATGCATTAGAATCTGATACTATTCCTACAGACCAAAAAAAAAAAAACAACAGCAACATATTGCAAGATCTTAACAGCCATTCAACAACTTGGATTAAACATCATAAACCATCCAGAAGCACAATATGTCTAAAGACAGGGGGGATGTCCAAGTCATCTCTAAATGGCTTTGGTTTAAACATTTGATTCCCCAGACCTTTTTCATGGGATTTCTTATGCAATAGAGAAAAAAGTTTTGTTTTGATAAATCACAGATCTAAATCAGTATTTACGCATGACACAACACTTGTGCCAAAAGACGAAATTCAGACTTGCAGAAGAAGCATCAATGCATCATTCTCTGAAAGCTCATACAAAGAGATGAACCATTCTTATTAAAACTGGAAGATCAGATTAATGAGTTCTAATTTTTTTTGGCATTTACACAAGAGTAGTCAATCTGAAAATTCTTATATTTACGCTCAAGTTCATTTGGCAATTCATTGTAAAGTGCAAAAATATAAATTCCAAACATTGGTTTCTTTAAAGTTACTTAAGGTTAGTGATCTGTTATTCCTATGTTTACTTGTAGTTCTTGGTTTTCCCCCAAACCACATAAACATACATAAATAGATAAGTGCAAAACGAATTAAGTGCATGATCAGAAGCACCTCTTTTTCTACACAAACTTCACACCATCAGATATGTGCACTTTCAATAACTAAGATCATATTTTTATGCATAATTATTGCACATCAAACTTATTGATATTTATTAACAGTCAAACTTTGAAATTATAATGGGAAAAATCATTGTTTTAAACCTCAAAAATCCACATGCACACAACACTGAAAATTTAAAATACTATCAGGCACCAAAACTACGTTTTAAACAATTGTTATTCTAGCAAATTTCTCATTATCCTTGTCAACAGGGCATCATCAATTTAACATTGGAAGTCAACATATCCAAAAGACTAAATACATAAACATTAAATACTGTTTCAGACACCAAACCGTGTTCCAAGACATTTTATTTCAAGACCACACCTTATAAACAAAAACTACTAGTATCCCTCTAACAGGCACAATAATGCCCAAAAAGGTTTCAACTTTGATCTCTTGGGGATAACCAAGAGATCAATGAGCTCAATCATAGGAGAACATAGACACAACATTAATAGTACTCTCCTAACCAGCAGTGACAATACCAAAAATTATCATTTTTATCTAGTTTCAAACTTTTCTACTTCTTCATCTTAGCTAAGGTATTATTTGACAAACATGAAATTGAGAGCTGAAGGCTGAAATGTGCTGTATGGTGATAGGAAAGCATCAGTGGTGATAATGTTGACAATGGCAGTTGTGGTTATTTGAGAGTAGCAATGATGTAAATGATGGTCGTGATGGTAACATGACAGTGGAAGTCTCACTTATTGTGGATATGAGATGAAAATGAAATGATAACAAAATATCTCACCATCATTAGCATCCATTATCAATGATCAAATTACTAAATAAAATGAGCAATATTTTTTTCAAATCAAGTACAATACATTAAAACACTTAAAATATTTAAAACTTAAGTAAATGAGTTATTAAAGGAATTTAAAATAACAGCGACACGTAATTTTCACTTAATTCAACCCTGAAAACCTTCATAAGATTTAAAATTTTTGTTGGTCCTATGCATAGGAAATCAACCACCCAGTAAATTATAGCTATCATGATCACAAGGAGAAAAGAGAAACACAACAAATTTCAAATACCTTCATCAAACCATAAATTTTAATTTTTTCCTGTCAATGAAATTGATAAATTGACAACAAAACAAGAGCATCTAACTATTAAACTACAATAGTAAACAAACTCATTTTCTTCTTTCCAGACTGGAGACTAAGTGCATAGATCTATGGAACAGATTAAAAGAACCCAGAAAGACTTGCAATGTACAACATATTAGCACTTCTTCCACCTCCTCTTGCTGTCTTTGCTTTATTAACTTTTAACTACTAATAAAGGGCTCCTCTAAAATTGATCTTCAACAACCATGAATGATTTTGTTTTGGGGAAAAAGGTTAAATATTGTCCTCCACTGAGTTGAAAAGAAAATTCCTCTCTAATTATCAAAATGGCAATGCACAAATTTCTCTAAACAGTCCTCTAAGTGCCAATCCCAAATGAAACTTGCATAAATATAAGTTGTAATTTTAATATATTATCCCCTCTACCTATATTTCCTCGGCAAATTAGCAGCTAGAAACAATATGCAATCAAAAAACAAAGAACTGAAATAGTAAGAGATTACCTCTCTTAACAAAAAGGTTCTTCTTGGCCATTTCTGTGTGCAGCGTAGACTTGGTTTCAGCATCAAATACCATTTCCTAAAAGCAAAATAAGCTAAAATCTTCAGAAAATCAAGAGTAAAAAATAGTAAATTAAAAGAAGATCATAATATCAAGAAGATAAACCTGAAGGGCATCTTTGGCAGTAAGTGCCAGCTGGGCAGTCGAGAAGAGAGCAAACCCCATGGGCTTTTCTCCTTTGTAGTTCACTTGTGATGCCTCATAACCGGGCAGCCATCTCAGCAAGTTCTGTAATTCTCTCTCCTTCACATCTTCAGGCAGACCAGTTATGAATATTGTGCGGACCTATGTATGAAAAAAAAAATTTCTCATAAAATTTCTGTCTCTGGTACTAATTAGCATGTCTATGAGAGACATTTGTCAAATTAGGTTAAGAGAGTAAATGAAAAAAACAAAATTGAACTTTTTCAAAGATAAATCCCAATTTCCTTCAATCAAAAAAGGACAATAAACTGAAATACAAGGCTGCTGCAGCCACAGACAAAAGCATCCCCTAACCAGAACAAAAAAACAACTAGAATGCCTACTAGAATGTCCCATCTGTCACATAAATCTTTGTTGGCATTGTGTTTCACAGACTTACAACTGGCAACTTCCACCATCTGAAACAGTAAATGGCTCCTTTGTTTTCCAAGTAAAGTAGAAGTATCTTGAATCCTATTCCAGCATATTCTCCAGAAATGTCAACTACACACTTACTGCCAAAAAGCCTCTTTCTTTTCCTCTTAACAATCATCCAATCAAGTTCTTTATCCCAATTACCCACATTTCTATAAAACATTCATACAAAGTTGAAGCAAAAACTTGCCCAAATTCTTCCAAACAAGACAATCACAAAAAGGATAAATCCTGCTCTCAGTGCAATTATGCTACAGTTAAAGAAACAGAAGATCCTTCCCATATCAGTCTCTCTTTGTTGAATGCCTATTTTTTTTATCACAAACTGCAAAACAAAACTGTATCTGCAAGTAGCATCAGCTAATGGCATTAAACAT
>CP135551.1:4941326-4983499 GCA_032402905.1 Khaya senegalensis | reverse complement strand
AACCCTAAACCCCTAACCCCTAACCTAAACCCTAAACCCCAAACCCCTCACCCTTAACCTTCAACCCCAAACCCTAAACCCTAAACCCCAAAACTCTAAACCTTAAACACTAAATCCTAGGCTGTAACCTTGAAATCGTAAACCCCATCAAACATAAATGCAATCTTGATCAAAAACAAATCATGTCTTCTTGGCTCTATGGAAGAAAACATGTTATATCGACTTTTTCTTTCTATGGTTAGATTCAAAAATTTAATATGGGTAGACCAACATTGATGGATATCTTTAAGATTATGAAGAAAGTAATTCCATTCGAAGCTGATTTCTTTTTCACCACCATAAATCAACATCATGTGCTCATTCAATTTCAATCCAGGTTGGATATTATAAAGGTGTATGCAAAGAAAGCGTGGTGGATTAATGGAAAAAGAATGTGAGTTGCCAATTGGACTTTCAAGTTCTCTCTTAGTCTAAAATCTTTGTCCATTCTTGTGTAAGTAGGGTTAACTCTTTTACACATTCATCTTCAAACTCTGAGCGCCCTTTAATCAATTGCCGATTTACTGAGTAAGTTTTTATGTACCCATTCAGATGTTGTAAAGTTTACACAACCTGAATACCCCCTAATTTATGTTGAAATAGATTTAACGAAACCAATGTCAACTTCTATTTCCATCGATAATGGCGAAAAGATGATAGAATAAAAGGTAGAGTATCAACATCCTGTGCCTGACTTTTATTCAAAATTCTATATAGTTGGTCATTCTCTAAATTTATCAAAAAAGTAAAACCAAGTAACCATCCTTCAGGTTTAGGACAAGTAGAATGTCCGAACAGGTAGAATGTCCAAATGATGTTTTAGTGAAGACTAATAAACAATAGGCTGTTAAGGAGAAAAATTTCCCTTATGCAAAACCAAGTATGTTGCTCGTATGAAGGATTTGTCTAGAGAGAAAGACATGACTCATGGGGAATGTGATGTTGCTAACAAATTTTTGTTAGATGAAGGGCGAAAGGAAGATATGCCACAAAAAAAGGCTTAGCAATACTCAATAGATATTGATTCAGGGCCAAGGAAAAGGAAAAAGAAGGTTATGTTACTTAGCAATAAGTTATTGATTCATTTTCATACACATGCATGTGAAACATTTCCCATGCATGTGAAACATTTCCTATGCAAAAACCAATTACAATGGTTACTTCCATGCAATGTAGCTGAGGTGTTGAGACAAGATCACCAAATTTTTCTCCTAAACAGTTAAGCCCTTTGACTCAGCGACTCAATGCTATAATAAATCAAGGCACTGTTGGAGTGGAAGTAGATATAGGGCTCACAAGCACAATTGAACTAAATGTGGTGCTTGAGGACATAACAGAAGATAGAAGCTAAGGTATCCTAGAACAAAGAGGAAAGGAATTAGGTTCTCAAAGTCAAATAGCACGGCCTATTTTGTCTTTTAGTTTAGTGTTGGCAAATCGCCAAATAGAAGTAGACTGAAGTTTTGATGATGATTCAGATAATAATACTAGGTTTTAGAAGTCTACAGAGGAGATTAATGATTCCAAAGCTATTGTTTTAAAAGTCTTACCCACCATAGAGTCCTCGACAATCAGCAAGGCTTAATAGTAATTATTTTCTCTACTTCTTCTACTAGTTTCAATGATTAATACACTTTTTTGATATTTTAGAGGGGTGGGTAATAAACCCACAATAAATCATTTACAGAATCTTATTAGTAAACATAATATTTTAGTCATTTGTTTGTTTGAACCCATAATTTCTTTTGTCAAAGTTACTAGTTTGTAGTGTTACCTATAAATGGGCGGTTCTTGGGTTAACAAGGTGGCTGAAGGTCGAATTTGGGTGCTTTGGGATAATAGTGTTAATATGTTATATATTAAAGATCATTCTCAAGCTTCGACTTTCTTCATCTCTGATGGTAATATAGGGTCTCATTTTTCTTATGTTTATACATCCACCAATCATATTTTACATCAAAACTTGTGGCATGACTTAGACCTTTTTTCCACCTAATGAAATCTCGATAGATAGTTAGTGGTGATTTCAATGTGGTGACCTTTAATGATATAGTGCGTAGTCCGTATGCTTTAAATATGGTAGCAATGGATGAGTTTAATGATTTTATTCAGGCTTTCGACTTAATCGAGATGTCTTTTTTTGGTAATTCCCTTTCTTAGTGTAATAATCAAATTGGAGCCTAATGTATTTTTAAAATATTAGACAAAGTGTTTTGTAATCAAGATTGGTTCCAAAAATGGGACTAGCACCTTGTATATCTTTCGCACATTTTTTCAAATCATGCCCATATACTTATCTCCCCCATTAAGTCATGGCAGATCTATCCCTTTAGCTTTTGTTTTCAGTCTATGTGGTTGCTAAGTAAAGGCTTTCTTGACACGGTGGATTTAGTATGGAATCGAGTGGGTTCGGACAAGCCTATTCTAAATGTGACCCTTAAGTTATGTGGCTTAAAACAACATCTAATTTTATGGAATTGTAATGTGTTTAGGAATATTAGGGTGGCTTATGACAAATCTCTATCTTTGATTGAGTCTTTGAAAGGCGAACTAGTGGTTGGATAGAGTAATTTTGTTTGGGACTGGTTGAACGAAGTAAAAGTCGAATTCTATAAGGTCGATCACCAATATAAAGTCTTCTTAAAATAAAAATCTAAAATTGACTGGTTTAAACTTGGAAATCACAATACAAAATTTTTTCATACCTAGGTCAACTCTAAGAGGTGGTATAATTTCCTTCACTCAATGCTAGCAAACTTAAAATTCCAAAATTTTATAGTGATTCTCAAAACAAGGGGTAGAGAATTTTTTCAGCAGTTGTTATCAAAAAAAAAGTGTACAGATCCTACATATCTTTTGGATCTCATTCCAAATGTCATTTCGAAGGAGAATAACCTTTTTTTATCTGCCATTCCATCTGATGAAGAAATTCAATAGATGGTGTTCTCCTCTAAAGTAGATAGCACTCTTGGACTTGATGGTTTTGCAGTTTCGTTCTTTAGATCTTCTTAAGATATCATTTGAGTCGATATTATAAAGGCTATAGAGGCATTTTTCCATAGGGATCCTCTTTCCTATTCTTAGAAAGCTACTTTTCTCACTCTTATCCAAAAAAAGGATAATCCTATAAATTTCGGTGACTTTAGACCAATTAGCTTGTATAATGTTATCTACAAATTCATCTTCAAGATCTTGGCGAATCATTTAGGCATTGTTCTTCCTAAGCATATTTTGCCAAAGCAAAGTGCTTTCATGGGTGGTCGTCTCATTTATGAGAATATTGCACTAATAATACAAAAGCTTATCCAATGTATTGATATGGGTGAAAAAGACGGTAATGTTATCCTTAACTTGGATATGCAAAAAGCTTATGATCGACTTGATTGAAATTTTTTATTTTGAGTGCTTGTAAAATTTAATTTTTCATAGGGTTCGCTTAATTTAATTCAGCAATGTGTGGTAGATAATCCTTTTTCGGTTCTAATAAATGGGTCTTCGAGTTTCTTTTTTATTGATCATAGAGGTTTAAGGTAAAGTTACCTTTTGTCTTCTACCTTATTTAGTTTAGCAGAAGAAGTGCTTAGCCAGGGTATCTAACGATTGGTGTAGGATAAAAAGGTGCTTCTTTTTAAGGTGTTCAATAGATGTCTCATTATTTCTCATTTACTTTTTGCAAATGACATGTTGATTTTTCTAAATGGGTGAAAGAGCTCTTTAGTCAACTTGTTGTCCTTTTTGGATGACTACCAAAGAGCTTCGAGGCAATGCATCAATAAAAACAAAAGCTCTATTTTTATTTCTCCAAAATGTTCTAATTGGTGGGCAAGTCTTATTCAGAGCACTACTAGGTTTTCTAAAGGCTCTTTTCCATTTAATTATCTAGGTTGCAAGATTTTCAAGGGTTTGTCCAAACAATGTTAATTTGAAATAAGGTGGCGGGGTGGCGGGTTAAACTCTTTGTTTCAAGTGAAAGATTAATTTAAATCAAACATGTACTTACTAGTAATCCCATTCATAACCTAGCTGTGATCAATATTCCTAAAGGTGTTCTTTACAAAATTCAAAGTTTGTTATCAAACTTAGTGATATAATCATTGATAGACTGCTACCCTTAATAGTATTTTGGTATTTTTAAAACAAGATTTGCTTATAATCAAAAGATTGAAAGACTCAACGTAGCAGCTATTTCATTCTATGCCAAGTTCTAACTTTTGTCTCTCCCTTACAGTACCTCCTCTATTATAATCTCTTCTATTATGTAAAAGTTTTACCATTCAATTTACATGCAATAAGTCTCACCCTACTTTCTTCTGAAATTTTCATATAATAGAAGAATTTATCTACTTTTGTAATTCAATTCAAAAATTTTTCAAGATTTAAACTTCTATTAAAACTTAGAATATAATTTATTATATGTTTAAAAGTTAATAAATTATATATTAATAATAAATATTCAGACTAAAATAAATAATAAATAATATTGACATTTAAATAAAATAATATAATACTTTATTGATTAAATGTAAAATGTACTACAATAAAATTTTAAATGAAAAAATTAAAAAAAATATATAAAAATTATTAAGGAAATTCCAAAATAAAAATTTTAAAAATAATATATTAACATTATATTTTATATAAAATAAAAAATTATTTATTTAAAGTAAATAAAAATTTAAAAATATCAAATGAATTATATTCAATTAAAAATGTTAATTTTTATCCTCTATTACACTAATGCTATAGTGTCATGTTAAAGTCAATAAAATTAGCTCTATAGAGTCGCGATTGTGCTGCTATAATATCATGTTTGTGTCAATGACACTAATGTTAATGACACTAACATTATAGTGTCGTCCTATGTCAATGATAGTAATACTATAATGCTGCATTCATGTTGCCACCGTGCCACACTCATGTCAATGACACTGGCACTATAATTTGTACTCGTGTCAAATACACTAACATTAAAATGTTGCACTTATGTCATTGACACTAGTGCTACAGTACATGCTACAATAAATAAAAATTTAATATTTTTAGTTTTGAATTTTTTTATTTTTTATCATAAAATTTTTATTTTTATTTTTTATATATTTAATTTTTTATTTATATTTTTATGTAAAGTTTATTACAAATAAATTTAATTTCATCACTTACTATGTATTGTGTATATTTTAAAAATAATAATTAATAAATAATATATCAATATTGAACATTTAAATTAAAATAAATGAAATAAAAAAAATATTGTATATTTAAGTAAAATAAAATAAAATTTAGTTGTTATGAATTAAACCCAAACTGTCACACTTTGATTCATAGATCCAAATACGTAACAACGCTATATATCCACAAGAATTATATTTCATGGATAACTCACACATATGTGTAAGATCTATAGTATTATATATACAAAAAACTGCATAACTTATATATAATATTTACAAGCATAATATCTTAGCTATTAAACAACATTACAAAATCTTTAGATCCCTTCTACAATATTTTTATCTATGATAATGAAAAGTACTATATAATAAACTAATTTTTCATCAAAATGCTCGTCACTGAACTAAATATCTGGAGTGTAGAATCATAGGAAATATTTTTATAAAACAAAAGTAAGAGTTTCATATTTAAAAATACAATAATTTATAATAATTCAAATAATTTAACTTTATAACTACAAATAATAAGAAACATTTTTATATTTAAAATCTTGTGGACTTCAATAACAAAATTTGGGTTTGTTAAAAAACTATTTTCAAGATATCTTCTTGTGCACACCTGGTTGACATATCTAGATTCACCAACAAATCATTTTAAATACTATATAGATTTAAAAATCATTAAGCCCACTCATTGGTATTAGCTTGAAATTTTTGTACGGTGACAATACATTTACCCCATGTTTACATGCACACTTATTGTTCTCTCTTATCACTTAGTCCTATAGGAAACCTATTATTCACCTTTTGCATTTTTATATAAAAATAAACCTTACATCATATGGCACCCACTTTGGTTGTATATAACCGACCATAGGTCATCAATAAATCAAGTACGCATAACCGTGCCAATAGCCACTTCCACCAAACCTCATATTACAAAATTATTTCAATAATTTCTCATACATACTTATCAATATTAATAAAAAAATCATCTCATCACAATTCATTCATTCACAAATAAGTACACAATTCTCAACTTATATTTTTCTTTAAATTTATTTTTACTCTGACATTTTTAAATTTATATTCATAAAGAAATTTATAAATCCAAATTTTATAAAATAATCAAACATTCAAATTTACTTTATCAAAAAGTATTAAAAATAAATTTATATTCATAAAATATTTAAATTCTTATCATTGAAAAAATTAAAAATTCATCTATATACTCATTATCTGTGATAGGGTTAGCACTCCCAAGTTTAATTCCCCAGTTGAGTCGAATCTTTTGTTGCGATATCATCATATATATAAAATTTATTCACATATCAACTATTAATATATCATGTTTGCCATATATATGAAATATTGATGCAATATGTGTAATATATATGCTCTTAGTTGATTTTTATCGATGTATCAAATCAAAATTTTATTCTACACGCCGAAACTATATTACATTTATATCATAATATACTTAGTATTTTAATATCAATATATAAAACATATCTCGCCAAAATTCATACTATTTCTATAAAGTCAATAGGTATCTATTCTCCATAAATAAATTACTTTATATTTATCACAGTATCAATTCTTAATATCCAAAATATACTCTAACGTAATACTAAAGTTTCACCTAAAAATAATAAAATTTTCATAGGATAATTTATCTCGACGTAATGCTTTAATTTTTCTCTAACCATTATTAAATATATAATATTCAATCTAAAGAAAATATCACTATTAAATACACTAAATAAACCCATAAAATTAATATCTCATGTACCAATATCCATCTCTAATTTTTCTCCAAACATCTAATCATTTCGAAAGTTTTATAACATTTCACCTATATCACCACTATCATTCCATCATATTCACTAAAATTTTATAAATAAATTCTCATTTAGCGTAAACATATATTCATCTATATACTCTTAACATTAATTAAATATCAAAATAAAATCATAAATTTTATCATACATAAAAGCAATACACAACACACACACATATCTCTATTTTGACTACCTAGGCTTTTTTAATTCCTACATTTAAATCATGCATATTTCATAGTTCTAACATGATTCTAAACTTAAAATAGAATTCAAGAATTTTATCAAGATTTTTCTAAACAAAAATATGCCTCTTTAGAATTTTCTCTTTGAATTTTTCTTTTAAATGATGTCTAGGTTGAATCAAGACAATCATTTAATTTTTTGCTTGCTTTTCTTCAATTTTTTCTTGCCAAAGAAACTTCCTACAACCTTTCTAAGCTATAAAATGGTTCTTTAAGAGTAAAAATTTGTCCAAGCTAGAGAAAAGGAGAAGAAAGTGGTAGGGAAGTGAAGAATGTTGTAGAAAAATATTAAAAAATGGGCTTAGGCCTAAACTAACTAATTAGGCCAAAATGTATCTAATACACCATAAAATCTATCCTTAATTAAAGGTAAAAAAGTAAAAATAATCTTAGCAAAAAAATAAAATTTTCATTCTTACCTCTAATGATTAATTTATTCACTAATTTATAAAAATATCCTTGTAAAATTATATAATTATATTCCTAAGACTTTAACACTTATACAACATAAAATATAACTTAAAATTATAAAATTTAATACTTAAGTATATATAAAGAAATACCATATATCATATACCTTGATTCCATATCAATTAAGTTTACATATACTTGAAGTAATATTTTTATATGTGTAAAATATCATAATATATCATAAATGTATATATAATACATTTGAACAAAGTTTTAAGGATTGAATATGATTTCTACACAAACCACTTATTTGATTTAACAAAATACTTACTATTAATCTATCATAATCTTTAATATTGGAATTAATATTTATTTGTATTTATCTATTATGTAATATTTTGTTAAGTACACAAGTGGTTATGAAGGTAAAATTATCCAAAATAGTTAATTTGCTAAAATTTGTTCGAGTTGATTGTAAATATAGAGAAGGTTAAAATTAAAGTTATTTAAAAAATTTTTTTTAGTACAGAAAAATGGTCTACCATATCCACAAATGGGGCCATCTTAGCCATTTAATATTTAGTGGGGTAATAACTATAGGTCACGACTTATAGAAATATAACAAATAAGCATATAGTTTAAAATATTTTTCTCAAAAACTCCCTACCATTGGATTTTATAAAAATTATCTTCAAGAAACTTGGTGATTAATGAAAGCATAAAAGATTCCTTTTAGTGAAAAATTATTAATTTTAATTTTAATTTTAATTAATTAATTAAGATATATAAATCACAAACAACAAAATAATTAATAAAAAAGATAAATAATTTTAATATAATTTAAAATTTTCAATCCTACATTTATAAGGTCAACCTAAAGAAAAATAATTCATTTAAAAATAAATTATTACAATTATTAATAGATTTATACAAAATAAAGACTCTCTCTAATTATTATTGTCATTATTTTCAATCTTTTATGATGGCCTTAATTAGCGAGATCTTTTCACCTTGATGCATCAAAATTTCTTTAACTTGTTTTAACAAGATTATGTTGTTGGATACCATTGAACTCTTTTCAACAAACACAAATTCGTTTCCGAAAAAATAATATGAATACATCTTAATAACATTTAGAGAGAAAATTTTCTAAATTTATAAAATTTGAAATTAAAAACTCATAATTTTCATCAAATAGTTTTTCACTTTAAAGCCCCAAAGAAAAATATTAACAATTTGAAAATAAAATCACAAGTAAAGAAAACAAAAATCATGGCACTTTATCTTTTTGGCATTCATAAAGGCTACAACACAATGAAAATAATACACACACAAAAAAAAAATATATGTGTGTGTGTGTGTGTGAAAGCTCTAAAGCTTATTAATATGATTTTGTTTCCTAATCTCAAAGGGATTATATATTATTAAATAGAAAAAAAATCATTCTTAAATAATCCTTTTATTCCTTCAATAATTTTTCTTTCTTTTGAGTTGTAAAATTGACACACAAAATTTTTATTATGTTTAAAATCTAACATTGCCTAATATAACTATAAACTTAAAATTCTCTTATACGAAGAAAATAAAAATGGATAAGCAATACCATGTTGAATGAATAATAAAAGCACTTAGTTTGTTGCAACAAAAGTGTGCTTTCAAAATATACTAATTTTGTAAGTCTTAGGAAAACAAATGAAAATTTTTGTCTATTTTTTTGTTGGTTTTAACTTCGATAAAACTCTTTTTTATAATTATTTATAATATGTTTAAATAGTACATTGAAACTAAATGTTTTAAACATGTTAATTGAATCTTCAACAAGTAAATAATTTATCATTAAAAAATTTAAGATCCATCTAATTTAGTTTATCTTAACTCATGATAAAATTATTCTAATAAATATTCAATAATGTCTACTGAAAAAATTTGCATATAAAAAAATAAGTAAATAAAAGAGAGAGAGAGATTCGATATTAACAATTATGGATCGATGATAATTCTAGAAATTACTTCAACAAGAAATAGATCAATAAAGTAAGCAAAGCCTACAACAAAAGTGAATTTTGAGTTTGAGATAAAGATGAGATTTGTAAATTTAATAAAATCTTATTTTATCATGTAATTTTTTTTCCAATGTATAGACTTGTTTATTACAAATTAAAAGATTAAAATACTTATTTGAGTCATGATAAAGATATAATAATTAAAATAGTTAGCAACAAATATTTTATTATTTTTTCCCTAACCAATATTTTATTATGCTGATCATTAATAATGGATAAGGAACTAATTACCACTTTAATTGATCTGATATTAATTATGTGTAATATTAATCTAGTATCCATGATAAGTGCCATAGATTGACTTCTTTGGTGATGTTAGATGCCTAACTTGAAATAATTGACACTAAGTCCACCGTTTACATTATATTAACTTACAAATACAAAATAACAAAAAAAAGAAAATGAACACTAAGCTTTGAGAATAAATGGACAACTTGGTCAAATGAGGTCTTCTTCCTTTCGTGTATAATGAATAACCAAGATTAAAACAAGCACATTTACTCTAACAATCTGAATTGAGAGATCAAAAAATTTTATCATAAAATGATGATTCTTCAATAACTTTTAAATCTTTTATAATCATAGAGATACTTGACATATTTAAAATATAAAGTCGCTAATATTAAATCTTCTAAAAGCATTTGGAAAGATGTAGCTCGTTTGTTAGGACAATATGACCTATATGCTTAACAAATGTCTTGAGATATGATATTCTCCTTCAACCAATCAAATGACGCTCTTATCTTTCTATTGGTAGTTGCAATTCTTCTCTTTCAATTTCTACAATGTGGTCTCAAGTTCCTAGCTTACTTCCCTGTTAGGCAAGCCTTTTCACTTGAAGAAATACTCACAACTCGTTGGATAATTGGGTCTCTGTATTATTTGAACATTAAAAATAATATGTGTTATCTTATGGAAAGTTATCTTAACATTAAAAGGTGTTCGCTTAAGTTCACTATAGTTAAGTCATCGATATCTCCATGATAAGGCTTTAAACATCTTATATAGAATGTTGGATAAACTCTATGCCTTAAAGGCTGTTGCATCTTATATGAGATGTTAATTGCTTAAAAATTGAAAATGGCCTCTCATACTTTTAAATTAGCCCCTTGTATTGCAAATGTGTGAAATTGTATTTTTGGTGTAACATCTTCAAAAGTACCAAGTCTTCTACATCATACTTCATATGTCTTCGCTTATAGTTAGCCCATTTCTTTATATGATTTACCACTTTGTTGAGGTAGGCCCATAAAATAAGGGTTTGAGATTAAAAAAATATTTCTAAAGTTTAAATGAGTGTTAAAGAGAGTAGAATGTAATGAATTTTAAAGTAAAAGAAAGAGTTACTCACAGTTAAATAATTAGAATTAGAAGGAAATAGAGAAAAATAAAAATTTAAAATTTTGACTTTGAACTCAATAATAAATTCATAATTTAATGTTGAATCCTATTATTTTTGAAATTTTGATTTTAACTTCTTAAAATTGACAAATTGTGTTTTTACACTTTTACATTTGGAATTCTTATTTTAAACCATTAAATTCTAAAATTTTGGGTTTAATCTCTTAAAACTTCAAAATTTTGCTTTTTATCTCTTTAAAATTTCAAATTTTCAATGTTAACAAAAATTTTATAACTTTTTTCCTTTTTGGCCCATAAAATATGTTTTAACAGCCATAAAAATATCCATGAATTTCAGTTCTTATGCATGAAATGAAATAATAATGACTTATAAGGATCAAACACATTGACGAACACAATTCCATATATGTATCATCATTAAGGATTAATTTGCACCAAAACATGTCAAAATTTACAATTATGCTTCTGTTATTGCAAATCATCTTCACATATTAAAAGTAATCTTACATTTAAATGGCAATAGTATATTATCAAGGCAAGCTCGTAGTCTTAAAACCATGTAATATAATTCTAATGTAAAAATGTCAATATTGCAAGTTCTTGCTAAATTTTGGTAAAAATATCATCAAGTTGATTTTTAATAAACAATATAAGCAATGAAATGTCCTTATTTTGAACATTATCTCTTATGAAATGGTGTCTAATCTCAATAAGCCTAATTTTACACTTGTATTATCACACATAATATGTGTTGATAATATAACAAAATTTTTCAACTATACAATCACTAATCTTCTTAATTCGCTTATCTCTATCATTATCAAGAATCTAAAAAAGTAAAAGTAAGTTAATGCCAATAGTTATTTATATTTAATAATAATTTTTATGAATAAAAATGATAAAACTAAAAAAATAAATTTTAATATAAATAATTTTCAATTTCAAAGTCAAATATAACATAACATCTTGACAAATTAAAATTCAAAACTCAAAGGGATAACGCGAAATGATTTGTACATCTATTATGAGTAATTATATGTAATTTAATTAATGTGTTTTTAGATCATAATTTTCAGAGGTCGTTAGCTCATAAATGACCAATGTACTTTTAAGACATTATTTTCAAGGGCCATTACCTAAATTTTATATTTTTGAATTTTCACCATTGGACGAAAATTATATCCATAGCTATAATAAATTCAATTACAATAAATTACTTATTACTAAGAAAAAGAGCAACAAAATTTGAATATCTCCAACAAAGTTGCAAAAAGTTAATTTCAAATAACCGCTATAAAACATTTTATGTTGACACACAATACGTGCTAATCAAATTCTGCTACTAAAATTATGTAAAACAAACTCTTATGCATAACATATTATTAATTCGATATTAGAAAGTGACTTTCAAAATAACTAGCAAAAGTTTAAATACTATCAATTTCATGTTAAGTGTTTATGTAAAATTAGGATGATTATAGTTTTAAAATTGAAAGGTAAAGGGTGTTGTTTTATTTAAGATCTATGCATATAACAATAACCTAACAAATAATTAGATCTAAAAATAAAATTATATATGTAAAATAAGTTGCTAATTTTGAAGATGCTACAACAATTTTGCATGAATCTAATAACCTAAAATCAAATTCTAAAACTAATTAAAATTGAAATTAATATTATGCCCTTGTTCTATCTCGATCTCTTTCAATTTGCAAGGCTAATTCAATTGCAAAGTCAAAATTCAATTGTGAAAAAATGTCAATAGTTTCCAATTTCAATTGCCAAGATTAAATCCTAAATGTTGGCTTAATCCTTCTAAAACCTTGTATATTTAACATCTTATTCATTATATGTCAATTATGCAAATAGTCAAAGATATCAAGTGCACCTTTTATTACAATTCCATGCATAGCTTTGCCTAACAATTACAAATCCAAAGTTTAATATTATATACATATGTTAATTAAAAAGCAAAATCAATTAATTTATATACATTAATAAAAATAAAAATACATACATTGAATAATTAAAAATACTATTCCAATACATGCAATATAATTATAATATTAATAATAATCAAGCTACAATATTACAACTCCACTCCTAATGACAAACCATCACATGCCATGCCTTCCATTTGTGAGTCCCTAATGTCACATACTCCACTATCAATTACCTCATGTTACACCTACTCTACATCTTTAACATGATCAACCCTTACCTATTGTCTCATCTCACATAACATAAGATATGGATTGGTATTGGACTCATGAGAGTAAGTAAATAGTACTTCTGAATGATTAGTCTTATGAATTATTGGTAACTATTAGACTCATAACAAGTGATATTAAAGTGAATGGAATTCCTTGTTGATATATGACCTTAAAATTTATATCATGTACCATAATAAAGGATTGCACATTAGACATGGATCACCCAAAAGATAGTGGGAATGAAAATATAGGTTACTTGGGTTAATGATAAATGAACTTGGTTCGTAAAAGACATCGTATAATTGAAGAAGTAAAAATATTAAGTCTATGTGAGATAAAATATGCATTAGTCTTAAACTTATTAGTACAAACAGGTGATACTGTTTAATAAATTAGTCTTTTAAAAGAATGACAATCGATCGACCCATAGTTTTAATTTATATAAAGAGAGTTTTAGATAAAATAATTTTATTATATCAACGTCAATAACAGTATGAGATCATCCAATTTGATAGAAGAAAGAAATTAATAGATTAATGATAAATAAAAAAAATCAATAAAAAAATAAATAAGTAAGAATAAAATAAATAAGACAAGAGAATTGTTCTTGACCTTTTTTTTATTTATTTATCACCAACTCATACATTTCTCTTTTTTTTTTTTTTTTTTTTTTTTCTAATTAGATAATCATACTATATGATTATAATAATGTGATATAAATGTCCTATTTAAAATTCGTTTTATACTTAAGAATATTTTGTATTTATTTTTTTGTGTTGATTTTATTTTTAATTTATTTTATGTTTGATTTTGTTTATTTTGTGTGTTGATTTCATTTTTAACTTATTGTTTTGTTTAATGTTATGTTGTTATTAATTTAATACATTAGGTTTAAAGTTTAAGTGCATCATTTTAATCCAATAATTCAATTAAAATTAAAATTTTTTATTCAAGTTTTATAATTTCAAAATTAATATCTAGACTTTAAAGCTTGCAAGTAAAAGCTTGAACTAGATGCTTAAAATCTTGAGCACTTATCTAGGCCTAGCTTTAGTAAATAACGCCAACACAATATCTGCAACTCTAATTATTATTATGTTTAATTAACAAATACTTCTTCTAAAATTTATTAAAATAATAAATAAATAAAATTATATATAAAAATTATAGACTTTTTATGAATATTATAAAATTTATTTTAAAATATAAAGTTACCCTTAATTATTTAGAATATTAATGTAATATTTTTATTATTATTATTTTTATTTTTTTGTATAAATTTAACTTATGAAAAATTTGAATGTATAAATAAGATAGTAAAAATATTTATACTAATAAATAATTTCAAAGTAAAAATTTTAGTTTCAACAAAATATTTTATTAATAAAAACAAAACAAAACACATTTGCTAATTATTTATTTTCATATCAAAAAATATTTTTGAGAATAAAAAATAAAAACATGCACATTTAAAAATATTTTTTAATATAAAAATAAACAATTAACAAAATTTATTTATTTTAATTAATAAAATATTTTGTTAAAAATAAAATTTATACTTTAAAACTATTTATTAGTATAAATATTTTTATTAATAATTTTTATATATTCAATTTTTTGACACGTTAATTTTATATTAAAAAATAAAAATAATAAAAATACTACATTAATATTCTTAAGTAAAAAGTAATTTTATGATGGGTCCAAGTTCTTAATGGGCATTTACCTCCTAGCTTAGTCTAGATTCATAATGGGCTAGACCTTTACTACTCTTCACCACTCTGCCCCAACCTTTTGTCATCTCTGCGTGAATGTCATTTGATAAAGTTGACTTTTAGCATTTTTTTTTATTGATTTCTACAAAATTAAGAAAGAAGGCAAAGAGAGGGAAAAAATCATCACAACCCTCATTATTATTAGCATACGTTGGTTTCAGGGAGGGGTTTTTATTACTTTTACAAAGCTTAGGGTTTAAGCAGGAGATGGGAAATTAACTGTCTGGAGGCCCACAATGCAGTTGGGCTTGGATCAGGTGGCTAATAAAATGAAGTCTCTCGCTCTTTCCATTTTAATTTTTCTAATCAGGTTAAACCTACCTAGCGATCTGTGTCTTCTCTTATCTCGTGTCCTCTGCAACCCAATTCAGGTACACGCCAGGCTACACCACCTGCTTTTAATTGTTATTTCGATCTTGTTCTTGCGCCTTGAATCCATAAATAAAACCAACCGAGTAAAGCTTGTAGCGAAAGGATCGATTCATCATTGGAACATTTTGCTTTTGCGCTTTTATTGTTGTTGTTGTTGTTGTTGTTGTTGTCGTTGTTTTAAGAATTTTTTATATGGTTTTTGTAATCGCAATGTTGGGTTTAGATAATCTTTGATTTATTTATTTATTTTTGCTTAGGGAAAATGCAAGGAGCTATTCAATCATTTCTGTGCCATGGAAATGTCGTGAAAACAGCAGTTCTGCAACGTGTACGTTTGGTCAATCCAACGCTTAGGCCAATTATATTTTCTCGTTCTGAATCAGTTTCATCAGCTCGTATGGAAGAGCATGGTTTCGAAAGCACCACAATTTCAGACATCTTGAAAGCTAAAGGTAAAGGTGCTGATGGGTCTTGGCTTTGGTGCACAACAGATGACACTGTTTATGATGCTGTCAAGTCGGTGAGCATCCCTTTGTAATCTGAAAGATTATGTTGTTACAAATTGTTATCTCTATCATGCAGAACTTGGTGATTTTGTTACTACAAATGGTTATCTTTGCAGATGACACAGCATAACGTTGGAGCCTTGGTTGTCGTTAAACCTGGAGAGCAAAATTCTATTGCAGGAATCATCACCGAGAGAGGTATATGAAATGTAGTCTACGTAAAAATAAGTTTGGATTATATATTAAGATAATGGTAACGTTATTGACTTTTTTTATATATATATTTTGATATATATTTCCGTTTGGCCAGGGGTTGCGTCTGATTGCAAGTGGCTAACTATGTTCAAATTCTATAATTAGCTTTTAAGTGAGGGAGGGTTTTCTTTTTTCTTTTTTTTTTTAAACAAGAGAAAAATATTGTGATACTGCACTTGATTTGCATTCTTTGAGTTAGTTTAGTAATTACAATAATTCTTTAGTTATACACACACACACACACACACACATATTTTCAAATGTTTTTGTGCTTTCATATGTTTCCCTATATTTGTTGAAAGCAATCATTAGCTAGGGAATAATGAAAATTGAAACATTGTAAAACTTTTTTTAGCTTTGCTTTCAAAGTTAAGTAGAACCCATCAGTGCTAAACATACTTTAAGTCTCATCTTCTAGTTCAATTATAATTGGGAAAGTTATGTTGTAATGCTTCATATAAATAAAATGGATCCAAATATCAACAATTTCTTACGTCATTAACCTGTTTTGAACATATTGTGGAGTTCTAAGAGTCCAAATATCAACAACTTTTTGATCCATTAGCCTTTTTTAACACATTGTGGAGTTCTATATATACAAAGCTTACAAATATCAAAAAGCATTTGATTCATTAGCCTGTTTTTGAACATATTGTGCAGTTCTATATATAAAGATATTTCAAATATCAAAATTTTTTGATTCATTAGCATGTTTTTATATCTATTGTGTTCTGATGAACTATTATGTAATTGTAAAAGGGGTTGTTAGTTCAAATTGAGTATTTGGGTTTTGAATAGAATTTCCTATTTTCTTTTTCTTATGTCTTTGAATTTTTTTTTTTTTTTTTGGTTACATAAATTTAATCATATGAAATTTGGTGTATGTTAAAAAAGTGTGAATTTTCCCTGATTTTCTTTTTATATTCATGTTGTTTTGTACATTTTCTTGTATAATAGAATGCAAAGTTACTGGATCAATGCCTAATATTTATTTAGAGTTATTTTCATATATGTTCCCTAAGATTTGGTAAAATCACACATAAGTATGATTTTTCTCAAAAATAATAGAAAATATCTCTCAATAGTAAAACCGTTACATTTGAGCAAAGAAGAATTGTGTGACATAAGTGAATATTTTCGGTTGAGGCATGAGTAATTGAGAAAAAAATATTAGTTGACTAATCAAAATAATAAAGTGACTAAAATAATTTGATATTTATATTTTATATATTAATAGTATTTTTCACATATCTTTTTCGCAGTTTAAAGAAATCACGCATAAAGTTATATTTTTATGAAAATTAATAAAAGTACTTTTAAAAGTTTTGTTTTTTTTTTAAAGATTTTGATATTTAATTTCATTTAATTTGATATATATATATATATATGGATTAGATGTTAATTTTGACAAAATAGTTGTAACAAATGGTGATTGCTCATTTTTAGGTATTGAAGATTTTATTTGATTTGATAAACTTACATAAACTTATATATGTTTTTGAGGCATTAAAAATTTATATATCTTTATCAAATCAAATAATCCAATAATTAAAAATAAATAATTGTCATATATTATAAATATTTTATCAAAATTAATATTTAGTTTATATATAAATAAAATTTGATGTTAAAATTTCAAAAAATAGATTTCAAGGGTATTTTTTATTTATTTTTCATAAGAGCATAAGTTTATATATAGTTTTTTAAAATCTCAGAAGAGTTATGTGAAAATTATTATTAATATATAAAACATATATAAGATTATGTTAATCATTTTATTATTTTTGTTAGTTAATTAATATTTAAGTATAATGGTTTTATTATTGATGGATAATTTTTGTTAATTTTGAAAAAAATTGCATATGTGTGATCTCACCAAACCTCAAGAGAGGTATTTAAAAATATTCCTATTTATTTATTTAATATTTTTGCATTTTGCAATGTATACTTTAGTTTTTTTAAAAAAATTTTTTGCAAGTGTTTTTATATTTTCATCTCTTGGTTTCGTATTTTTCCCTTGCATTGCCCTTTCAACCTTGTCTTTAGTTATGCTTTTGCTGCACCTTAGACCTCCTGCATTCATTATTATGATGGATCAATGTCAATTTTAGGAGTACTTTTTATTTATTTTTCATAAGAGTATAATTTTATATGTAGTTTCTTTAAACTTTAGAAAAAGTACGTGAAAAATATTACTCATATATAAAATATAGATATAAGGTTAGTTTAGTTTTTTTTTTTATTAGTCAATTAATAATTAAATATAATGACTTTATTGATGATGGGTACTTTTTATTAATTTTACAAAAATTTGCATCTATGTGTGATTTCACTAAATTTTAGGGTAGGTATTTAAAAATACCCTATTTGTTTATTTGATATTAGTGCATTTTGCAATTTTTTTTTTCCTTCAAGTGTTCTTTTTTTGTATTTTCATCTCTTGGTTTCGTACTTTTCCCTTGCATTGCCCTTTCAACCTTGTCTTTAGTTGTTCTTTTGCTGCACCTTAGACCTCTAGCATTCATTATTATAATGGGTTAATGTCTTTGTCTGTCAATCAAAGATTCTCACAGTTAAATTTTGGAGCTAGTCAAGTAGGTGGTGCATGAACCAGATAGGAACATTGAATCTGTGAACTGTTGAGATTTTGATTGATAAGCTCATTGTATGGCTTTGCAGCTTTTTGACTGTAACATGCCCTAACTTTTTCTGCCACATGTTTGTGACCTCTGTTTGGTTTTGAGAACGATGGCATCCTCTAGGTGCAAAATGTGCTCTTTGTTTTTGGTAGATGTTTGGCTTAGGTCTTGAGTTTTTTTTCTTTAAACATCACACAGCATTTTCTGCATGAGTCAAACATTGCTTTGCAAGGCATTCAGCTTACTTTCTTTGTATTTGGACAATTTCATTCCAGATTATCTGAGGAAGATCATAGTACAAGGAAGATCATCCAAGTCAACTAAAGTTGGGGACATCATGACTGAAGAGGTATTAACTAATTCTTTCAAACAAACATATGTTTAGTTCTAGGTTTGTTTACTAGTTAACGTGCATGTGTGCTCATGCGGACTTTCATCTGTAAATTGGCCATTAATATTCATATCCTGTGGTGTTTACAGAACAAGCTAATCACCGTCACACCTGACACTAAAGTTCTGTGGGCAATGCAATTGATGACAGGTTAGATGCAGCTGCCACTAGTTACATATTCGCATTCATTGGATTGTTTATTTGTTACCCAGTTGAGGAAATCTTGACATGCCCTTGTTTTGACAGATAACCGCATTAGGCACATTCCAGTAATCAATGATAAGGGAATGATAGGCATGGTGTCCATTGGAGATGTTGTTCGTGCAGTGGTGAGTGAGCATCGCGAGGAGTTAAACCGCTTGAATGCTTATATACAAGGAGGGTACTAGAGATGACGACAATAAAGGAATGGCGCGATATTTGCCCTTCGAACCTTAGAAGTCAGGATTTTGTAAATATGGTTTGTTGTCAGCATCTCCTGTCGTAGTGGTTTTTTGGTTGTTTCCCTGTATGCCAATATGCTATGATAGACAGGAAATGAGACCTTGTCGACTAACAGTTTAATAATCGGACAAACTGTAATTTTGCTTGGAATTTCTTTCGTGATGTGCGGTTCAGACAATGCATAATTTTCGACCGTATAAGTCAAGTTTAGGTTTATTTGGTGGAAAAGCTTTATAACACCCATTCGGACTATAATCTGGTTTTCTTAATTGGAGATGCTAAAGTCTTAGAGCGTGGGAATATTGGGTAAACCAACATATATTAATAAAATGTTAGACATCATCGGACAACAACTTGGTCCGATGTGATCTATGCTTAAATTGAGTTATTTAACACAAAATTAATATAAACACCTGAAATAAAAGCAATTTGTAGAAATTATGTGCAGTAGTGAATTTTTAGACAAAGGCTCGGTGTAAGCTTCAGAATTCTTAGATTATTTGGTTGAAAATTTACAATCTTAACATATTGTTAGTTCATTTGAAAATTCAATTAGATCTAATTCTGTAAATGCTAAGAAGGAAAAATATCACCTTAGTCAAGAAGATGATCTAAGATCACTTGTTTGGCTAGAAAGGTTGAAGCCATGGTTGAAAATTTACAATCTTAACATAGTGTTAGTTCATTTGAAAATTTAATTAGATCTAATTCTGTAAATGCTAAGAAGGAAAAATATCACCTTAGTCAAGAAGATGATCTAAGATCACTTGTTTGGCTAGAAAGGTTGAAGCCATAGATATAAGGAAAGTAAAAGAAGTCAAAATAAAGAAATTTGTAGCATTTGTGAAACCATAGGATACTCAACAAATAAATGCCCATATATTTCTATCTTTAAAGATGCTTTCCATGAACAAACAAATGCCATGAGTAGCTTTAAAAAGCCTTTTCCATTATCTTTTTTAGAAACTTATAATTTTGGATGAAGAAATCATCCAAATTTTAGTTAGAGAAATAATAATAATGCTATTTTCGTGGAAGAATATAGGTAGGGTAGAGCCTCAACAATGGCAACTAATTGGATGAAGTGTCAAGAATGTCACATGCATTAGTGCATGCATGATTTCTGATGAGCGATGATGTTACATCCCATCTTTCAAATATGCTAGTTGTGGCATAAACAAATGAGTATGAATTTATTCCCATCTACTTAATGTGAAGTGGATTTGGTTATTCTTGGCATAAAAACTGGTCGAGGGCTTGAGCCATCTTCCTGATAAAATCGAGATAGGTTGAAAGCAGTTAGTATGCATGTTTCTTAAAGACTGACCCTTGAATAGTCTCATTTGTGTTAAATGGTTTTATCCGTGGGAGTTGCCCAAGCAGTTATTTTATGTCTGAGACTGAGCTCGTGATATTTGATATCAGAATGGGACAAGTGTCTGGTAAGTGCTTTTTAGGCACCAAGTCTTTGGCTAGCCTTACCTAACCTTAGCTTGAGTGCTTTGGCTCAAGCTTTAACTAAGCATTCTCTAGGCACTTAGCCTCTGGCCAACCTTGGCCAATCTTAGATTAAGCACCAAATGGGCAATCTTTAGGCACTTGCCTTCTATTGCTTTTGAGCTTCTATTTTTCTTATTTTTAATGCATCACTTGTAGATATAGTCTTAAAACAAAATTATTGTCGACTTTTAACACAATATTTTTGACATGAAATGTGCCAACTTAACTAGTTTATAACAAATTAGAATTAGAAATTACCAAGTTCTTATGTGAGATTTTTAAGGGTTTTTCATATAGTTAAATCATTGCCATAGTCATTGGGATGAATCAATTGGTATTACTCACTGATTTGAAAGGATTTGTATAATTTCATCAAGGTAATGGTGAAAAAAATACTTGTGGCGTCAAGACAAATATGTTATATTTTATAATGATGGTGAATGTAGTGTTTCCTAGCCCATGAAAACAATAGAGAAAAATTTATTGAAATCCAAGCCATAAAAAATTTGGAATTAGTAGAATTTTCTAGAAATTTCATATATAAATGTACCCAAAGGAATATGTAAATTATTTTGCTTGTGTTGCATATATCTTTGGTTATGTGAAACTAGTATTAAGAGAGCTTATTTAAATGGTATATGCTAAAAAAGAGGAATGAAAGTTATGGATACACATAAAAGTTGATATACAAATTTACATCTATTTGCTTGGATGCGAGACGTTGGTTTTTGACATTTATAATAGTAAAGATATGTAAATTGTTTCTTTATTTATCTAGATTTTCTTTATTTATATAGGTTTTCCTTATTTATATAAATTTATATATCTTTTATAAATATCCTTTAAGTTATATGAATATTTCAATTCAACCATTGTTATGGTTGTATCAAAGTAAAACAAAAATAAGAATTTCTATTACCTTTTGTAACATCTATCAGTAAGGTTTACCGAATCCCAAGGACTTGTTGACATCTTTTCTTTTGACTATTGCTACTTGTCTCCAATACCTTGCTTTAGCTCTAACTTTTACACACCACTTGGTCATAATCAATGGCTACTAAAACAACCATTGATTCTTCCTCTTTATTTGAGATTCATTCTAATAGCAAGAAGTCCTTCACAATGACCATTCTTGAAACTTCTTCAATTCTTATTAACTTAGTTGGTGCTAATTATCATGTTTGTTCCGAGATTTTAGAGAGGTCTATTGTTAGTAGAAAGAAGAATGGTTAACATCTTCAAATTTAGTTATTTATCTAATATCTTAGTATAATTATTTTATGGCATATCTTGAGTTTTGAGTTGTAAAATATATAAGATAATTTTTGAAATCCTGATTAGAGCCATTTTGGTAAAAAAAAATGGGTCAAAATAACGATAAGGGGCAAAACTATTATTTCAGATGAGTGTTGATGAACCGAATGAGAGACGATTGAGTTAAAGATTGTATTTTTGTTATTACTGGAGGAAAATATAGGTTAGATAATCCTAGAACTGCAAGAATCGCTAGTTTGCCCAAAAAAATGACAATTTTGTCCAAAAGGGCAAAATGATTAATTTGTTAGGGTTGCAAGTGTTAGATTGAAACCTAAATTTTTAGAAATATTAAAAATATTGTTAGAAGTATGTAGAAAGAAAAAAAAATTGAATTTAAACGAGAATACCCTTAGAAAAGAGAAAAAAAAGACCAAAATGATTAGTTTTCTTCTTTAAGGGTAAAATGATCATTTTATAAAAATTTTTGAAATTTCAAGTCACCAAAATCTGATGGATTAAAGTGAAAGAATTTAAAAATAGTTTAGATAGTCTCATAATTTTTTTAGGAGTTAAATGTAAGTTTTAAAAAATTAGTAGGTAAGAGTGTAATTTTTAAAAATATAAAGTTGGATAAAATTTTTTAACTTTTTAAAATTAGATGAAATTAACTTTTTTTGTCTCTCTTCTCGTAACTCATTCTCTTCCTTCTCTTTCAAATTTCTTTATTTTCCTAAAAAAATTAGCAAAATCTCACAATTTGTCTGAATTAAACGCGTTAACGCCAAAAAAAAAATTATTCTATACATTAAGAATTTTAATTTGACGATAAAAATTCTTTATTTTATTAAATTTTAGTTTATGAACTTGTTGAAAAGTAGTTTAGATGGTTATTTTATGATTTTAAATGATGTTTTAGGTGTTTTTTTTTTAACTTGAATTTGGTGTAATTATCATCAATCTTGAATTTGAGGTAAGCATCATAATCCATAATTTGGTAATTTGGGAGTTTTGTGGAATTGATACATAATTTATGAAATTGAGTGTTTGGGAAATAGATTGAAGTGAATAGATATGTGTAAAGAGGAAAATTTTGGTTTATGTATAATAGGACATATTCAGCCACTATTCATAAAGCACTTAAATGCTTGATTTTAATATATTTTGATATATTTAAATGTACATAAATATGTTTGGGAATAAATGAAATTAGTGGGAATTAGTTTGCATGTGTAAAATAAAAGAAAAATAAAAAAAAATGACAAAATGGTCCATTTTAGATACTGTTCATTTGGTGTTAAATTATTTTATTTTGATGTGTTTATCTGTTAATAATT
The DNA here is from genome assembly GCA_032402905.1 of Khaya senegalensis. Taxonomy (NCBI): domain Eukaryota; kingdom Viridiplantae; phylum Streptophyta; class Magnoliopsida; order Sapindales; family Meliaceae; genus Khaya; species Khaya senegalensis. Next base: position 4,959,684 of record CP135551.1, on the reverse strand, counting down.
GTATTATAAAACAATAAAATTGGTAGGAATTGGTTTAGATGTATAAAATGGCAAAAAATAAAAAAAATTAGCTAAATTATCTAGTTATGGTATTGTTCATTTGATGTTGGGTGATCATTTTGATCAAGTAGATGTGTGTTGGTTAATTGAGTGTGCACATAAATGATTGAAAATTGATTGCGTGAAAAAATAAAAATCTTATTGACGAAAAATGGGTTTGAGTGTGGAATTTGGAAGTATTTTGAATCGTTGATTAAATATGTATGTGTGTATATATATATAAAATTATGTAAAGTTAATGATTAAATGTTATTTATATTTATGCCTCATTTCGTCAATATGCATCGTTAAAAAAGATATTTTAAAATACTTTTTTGGCGTTGTATGTTTAATGCAGGGATACATTAATGTAAGTGTGTGTGTGTGTGTGTGTGTGTGTATACACAAATATAAATTGATTATTATTACTATTATGAATATTAATTTTATAATTGATTTAATGATACATATATTGATAAGTATTGAAATGCAGCTATAGGTATAAATTCATTTTATATTATGATGAAATTATAGAAATGTTGCATATGTGATTATCAAAATTTTAATAAATTATCAAAATAGTCTTGAGTAATAGTAAATGGTAAATAGATAATATGGATATATGATAAATCATGGAGAGATGCATAAATGGCCAACATTCTTATGGTAGATTACGAAATTTTCTTATATATTGACAGAGTCACTTAGGATAAAATGAAATAATAATTTATTAATTACTGTGGTGCTCTTTGGGGTATGTGAAACCCACAGTCATCCTTGTGGTATTCGAAATTATATGTGAGAAACTACGGCAATCATCTATGATGCCTTTGGGCATGTTAAACTTATAGTAGAAAGCGACACTTCACCATAGTGCCTTTAGGGATATGTTGAACTCATGGTAGCACTATAAGTGTATATAATTTATTCATATATTGGTGTGTAAGATAAATAATGTGGTCACGATTCATAATTCACTTAAGTATGACTAATCAAATAAAAAGAGAATAGGATAGTAGAAATGGAATAGATAGAGTAAAAAGTGTACAAAGGAAATTGGTACTATACTATGATTATTCTTAATACCTTAATTGAACAGTTAATTGCGTAGTTGGAATGGGTTAGTCTTAACTGGTTATTATGATAGCATTGGATATATGTGATATGTTGTTGTTCTGATTAATTATTATTTGTATGATTAGAATATTATGATTTGTTAAATTATTTTATTGAATTTTATATTCTTACTGAGTACTTTTAAATTACTTACTTTGTGATTGAAATAATTTTCAGGTATAGCTAATAGGGTAGCGGAACCTAACAAATCCTCGGGATAATGACCTGTCAATAGAGTTGGGCATAAAAAATTTTTATTGTTGAAATAATTATATTTTTATTATAAATCGTATTTTTAATATATTGTACATATTGTAAATAAGTATATATGTTGAATTATGATAAATGTTTACTTTAATTATAATAATAAAAAAATAATTGTCTTTTTTTTTTTTTTTATATACCTGTTGAGAAGTCATTATTTATTATTTAAATAGGTATGAGATTCCCACATTACATCATTGGGAGAAAAGTTATACCTGTAAAGGATGATCTAGTCTACGTTGAATGGGTTGCCGAAGATGCCTTAGTCAAGTCATGGTTTTTTAATTTCACACTCTGTGTAGCGTGGAATGGTTAAAAAGGTTTAGGATGCGATAAAAGAAATTATCTTAATATCTTTGATTCTTTTTCAAGTCTATGAACTGATGAAGAAGTTCTTTCAATTGTGTTAGGGTGGTTAGCCTTTTGTCAAATACTATAATGGGTTGAATCCAATTTTCAAGCAATTGATATTAAGAAACAAAGGAAATGTATCGTTAATGATCAAATTTATATATTTTTTGCTAATTTGGATCATAGTTTAGATTCAGTATTATGTGTTTTTGGTACATTTTCTTTGCCAAGCCTAAAAAAAGCATATTTTATAGTTTATCGTCAAGCATAGAGATAGGTCACCATAGGAACAAAGGATCACTCTAAGGCCTCGACTTTAACTATTTAAAAGAATAGTTCTTGATCAACTACTCATACTAACTCTACCTCTTGTTTTCTATATTCACTGTAGCAATACCGATCATACAATTTTTTATTAAGAAGATGTGAAACTCATAACCCATATATATATATATATATATGGCCAAATTGTTTCATTATGTATGTGTGTGTGTTTGTTTAACACTAATGTTTGTTGCATGAATCTTGGTAAGCAAACAAAAATTTTTATTTTTTTGCTACATGTATTTATGGTTTGCTTACAACCGAATATCGTGCTATTCATCATGCAACTAAAAAGCTTTTTTAGTGGAAGATTCTCTTAGGTGAGCTAGGGTTTGGTCCAAAGAAACTTATGGCGCTTTTCTTTAATCAATTGAAATTGGCTGAAAATGGAATTGAAATTGCCGAAACCCTATGCCAACATTCCATTCAATTTTGGCTATCTAGCGAATGCTCGATTTGTTGTCATTAATGCAATAGCTATTGAGACTGTTAATAATCTAGCGTAGCATGATCAAACTAAACATATTAAACTCATTTATTAATAATCTAACATGGCACGATCAAACTAAACATATTGAACTTATTTGAAACTACATCAAAGATAAATTAAATTATGGTGTAATAAAGTTTCTTTACATTAAAAGTGCAAATTAGCTGACTAATATGACGGCTCATGCTATTACTAGTGGTTCATTTCATACATCTCTATCCAAGTTAGGTATGTGTGATATCTATGCACTAATTTGAGAGGAAGAGTTATAATGTACTACTGTAATTATTTTTCTTATTTGTATAGATTTTCCTTATTTATATTAGTATATATATCTTTTATAAATATGCTTGACTTATTTGAATATTCAATTTAGCCGTTTGTTCAACATAACAATAACTTGGCTACACTATAAAATTGTAGGCAAATACTTCTAAGCTGTATGTTAGTAAAGTTGTTGGAAAAGCATAACTAAATTATTCTTATTTATTGTTATTAGAGTGGTAGGTTAAGGTGTATTGTATGCTAACAGCAAATATATACAATTTTGTAAAGCTCTAGTTGTCCCTCTATTTTTCTATATTTATATCCATATTTGTATATATTGTGATTCTTTGTTGGACACTCGATCCATAGCAGACATGTAACTCAGTTGAATTTCTTTATCTACAAATTTCACCTTTTTTTCTTTTAAAAAAAGGAAAATTGATAGACTTTATGAGACAAACAGATTCAATAATATTTATAGTTTTTTTCTTGTCATAAAATAATAAAAAAATTAAGAATAAAGAAGTGATAACTAAGCTATGCTAATAGTTTAAACATGAAGAAGTTCCATTTTCATTTTCTTATTTTATACGTACATACTTTTCTACTTGAAAACACTTTAATATAGACTGATGGCATTTGTTTTTTTTTTTTTTAAATACACATATTTAGGTTATGAAAATCATTTTCTTTGTTAGACATTGTTATTAGATAATAAATATTTTAAACTTTAATAGTTGATTATGTAAATTACTGTATGCATTACATATTAATGAAAGTGTCACCTAGTAGAAAATCATTTTATGATGCTTCACCCTCTTTAAGTGATGATTTGCGAGGTCTTTAGCTTTGGGTTATTTGACTTTTGCTTTGGTGTTGTTGTGCAACATTAGAAAATCAAATGCGTCAAAAATTAAAACACAAATTTAAAACAATAAACTTGAAAAACTTTGCAATTAATATTCTTTTACACCCATTTAGAAGAATTTTCTACATATATCCTTCTTATCCTTAATTATTTTGCTAAAATAGATATACTGTTGTTGTTATGATCTCTATTCATTATTTTCTTTTAGACCAGGCAATGATTATTTGATGTTATCTAGTTTTAAGGGGTTCAGAGTACATAAGTGTACAAAATTTGTATAGTTAATGTTGTGTACTTTATACAAAAGTGAACTATTATGTGATTACTTTTGGTTAGTATCTCAATCTCACCTTTCAAGTTAATTTGTTTATGTGTCCTATTTTCTACTAGGTCCTATAAAACTGGCTAAGCATGTTTTCAATCACTCTCGCCCTTGTACGAGGTCACGTATAGATATACATACTAATGGTTCTCTTCATCAAAAGTATAACAACCTTTATAAACCTAAGATGGTAAAGATAACTTTTGAAAATGTGTTTTCGTATTTCTTTATTGATACGTCATTAGAATTCACAATAACTATTATCCAGGTATTTGGATGTTACTTGATGTTTGTTATTATTATATGATTTTGCCATAGTCTTACTCTTAATATTTTACTAATTAATCTTTTTATTTATCTATTTTTTGAATATTTTTATTTAATTTATTTATATTTATGTAGGAGAAGATGAATTCATGAAATAATAGATTTTGGAAGTGAAACGCAAGATTTGAGGTGCATAAAAGGACATTGGACAAAATTACCAGCGCCGCGGGTCCAAGACTCCAAAGTTGCAGCATTACTATACTAATTTTGAATGATGAAATTGTTAAGGTAAATTGCTATAATTTTTTGAAATATTGAAAATAGTAGCTCCAAGGCCGCAATGCTGGAAGCCAAGTCATAAATTTTTAAAATGAGAAATAAGGACAAAAATTAAATTGTGCTTTGTAATGGAAATATGAAGACAATCTTTTAGGATTTAGATGCGATAGCAATTTAGGGAGCCACCAAGAAAAAAAAAAAGACAAAGAAGAAGAACCTGAGGAACTTGAAGGAAAAGAGGAGAAATCTTACCTCTTGACTTACAATTTAGAGTTTATTTATTTCTTTCTTTATTTTTATAGGGTTTAAATATAGTCAATTATAATATTATGACTTTTAATTATTAAAATTTATGTTTACTGGTTGATTATTTTGCACTATTCTTAAAAATTCTAAATAACTAGTTATTGTTTAGAAAATTTGGAATTCATAATGAAACTTTAAAAAAGAGATTTATCATTTAGTTCCTATATTGAATACCATAAAGTCAATGTAATATAAGAATATACTTAGTTGCTTTATATAATCGTTGCATAGAATTGCAATGTTTAAAGTATTTATAATATCCTGATTTATATAGGAATATAGCGATTGATATTTTAGCAATAGTGTTCATTATAATCTTATAAATGTTTACAAATAATTGTAATATTCTTAATTATCAACCACAAATTTAAATTTTAGTTATTAAGAATAAATAAAGTTTTAGCAAATTAATTTCGACGAATTTAAATACCTTAAGACTCCCTCTTTTTGCTTGCTCTAAGTTTTTTTTTTTTCTTTGTTGTTTATTTTAGTTTAGGTAGTAGTTATTTTTAACGTAAACTTTATCTATTCATTTAATTTATTCACAAGAAGTTTCTAGCCTCGTTGCTCGGCATTGATTTATTTAATTATTCTACTATCAAACTAAATTATTTTTAGTCTTACTATTGATTTTACTTTTCATTGCTTTTATTATTTTTCTCAATGATTTTAGCTAGTGTATGCAACAGTTAGGTAGTAATCAATTTGTACCCTTTGATTTTAAAATCAAGAGAACTTGTTGACGGAATAAAAAGGAAAAGAAAGAAGCTGCTCAACAATCAAGTACACTGGTTGAGAATCTTGGAAAAATAGAAGAGTATCAAGCGTTGTATGATTATACAATGCCCAATCTTATGAATAACGTGTCTAGTATAGCATGCCTGGTAATTCTAGCAAATTATTTTGAGATTAATCTAGCAAATGGTCACATTCAATCAGTTTGAGAGTTTGCTAAGTGATGAATCTATAGTTCACATCTCAAGCTTTCTAAAGATATGAGATACTTCCAAATTGAGGTTATTCTCTTTCTCACCACAGGACAAGGCAAAATGTTGATTTACTTCTCTACCAATAACGAGTATTACTATTTGGGCAAATTTGGCATAGAAATTCTTAGCCAGGTTCTTTCCACTAGTAAACACAACATAGATGAGGAATGACACTATCACATTTATTCAACATGATGTGAAATCATTGTATGAAGCTTGTGAAAAAGACACATGATGATGCCTAAGCACTACTCAAAGAAATGGCTATAAATGGCTAACTAAACATTTTGCACCAAAGAAAGCATTTATAATTCATGAAGTCGACCTTATAACGACTTTATCTTCTCAAGTAGCAACATTATCTAAGTAACTTAGGATCTTACTAGCTAATGGCATTCACACTCTAACCTTAATATGTGAATAGTATAATAGAGCCCATATTATTATTCAGTGCCAAGTAGAAAATTTTGCCTTATCTCAAACTAAACATGTATAATTTGTTGGGAATTTCAATAGGTAGAGGAACAGACTTTATTCCAACATTAACAAATTTATTATAGTAATGATCAAAATATGGTGAGACCACACCATAATTTCAGTAATAACCATTGATATTTCAATAGCAGCAACCAAAAAATAAGGTATCCTTTAAAAGATGCATTACTATAACTCATTGTAAGTATTTCTCATTTCGTGATAAAGACTAAAATAATATTTAAGAATCAATTAGCATATATGTAAAACCTATAGAGGTACAAATAGAGTAATTAGCTAATGTGATAAATAATAGAACTCAAGGTACTTTATGTCATAATATAGAAATAAATCTAGAGGAGATATGAATGACATCACACTTTGTAGCTGTAAAAAGTTAGTAGTATTATTTAAGAGAAACATTGCAAATCTTAAGCCTAATGCATAATTTGAAAAGGCAAAACATTTTAGGAGTTTCAATAAAAGAAGAGAAAAAAAAGTTGAGATTTAAGCTCTTTTCAAATAATTCTCCACCTTATGTTTCCTCAATTTCATACTCTCAATAGTTTCATAAGCGAAAATTAGATAAATAATTTTCTAATTTCTTGTTGTTTTTAAAATATTATACATTAACATTCTTTTTACAGATACTTTGAAACAAATGGTAAGTTATGTGAAGTTTATAAAGGAGACTCTTTCCAACAAAACAAAGCTTAAGGATTATGACATTGTTATATTTATTAAAAAATATAGTACAATTCTATAAAAAGGCGAACACTAAAATTAACAAGTCTTGGCAGCTTTACCAACCTTTGCATTATAGGGATCCGCATTTTGACAAAGTTCTATGTGATATAGGGCCAGGCTTCAATTTATTAGCTTTATTTGTGTTTAAGGCATTAGACTTAAAGGAAGCAAAACTAACAACTATTTTATTGCAATTGGTGATTACGTCTCCTAAATATCCAAAATGAATCATTAAGTATGTGCTAGTAAAGGTTGATAAGTTCATCTTCTTAGCGAACTTCCTTGTCTTGACATGTAAAAAAACTAAGAAATTTCACTCATTTTTGGTTAACCATTCTTAGCTACTAAAAGATCTCTGATTAATGTGTAAAGTATAACTTATTTTAAGGGTTTAAGATGACCGGGTCTCATTCAATGTCTTTCAAGCAATAAAGCACCCAAATGAAGCAATTAGTTATTTTTTTTAATTCATATGGTTGACATTACATCAAAGAAGAATTCCAAGCAAATTATAATTTAAACTATTGGTAGTAAGCTTAAGGAATGATATGAAGTTACAAAGTAATACTCAAAGGTTCAAGATAAACGGGCAACAACTCATAGTTTACATTATTCAAAAGAGAGATATCTAAAAGTTTACCATCATTGTAGATGACTTTAGGTGATAAGTTTGATCAAATAGTTCAGTTAAAGACAATAAAACAAACGTTTCTTGTTAGGTAACCCAAGCATTTTTAAATTTTTTATTTTGATTTATGTTTATTTTATTTTTAATAATTAGTATCTTTTTATTATAGTTTTATTATAAAGTCTTTCATGAAGAGATACATTTTCCAAGAGTACTTTATATTTTCATTTCTTGTTAAGAACAATATTCGTTTTAAGTTTAAGGGTGTAGTTTTTTATTTGCATGCTTGATTCTTTTGTGCTTTTTGGATTTAATATTTTAGTTTGAATGTTGTTTAGGTTTAAAATATGAGATCAATAATAGGAAGACAATTTAAACTATTGTTAACTTTTTGGAAAATGAAGAATGTTATGGGCATATATGCATTTTTGACTCTTATGCCAATTTTATGCTTACCTATAATTCTTTGAACATTTTGAACACATAGCCTTATTATTAACTCAATTGTTTTTACTTACTTAAAGAAGTCATGTGAATTTATTATATTGCACAATCTCATATAATTATAGAAGTTGTTTCAGTATCAATCGAGCAAAATTTTAGGATATACTATACTTGAAAGAAAATTTATGCTATTTTTAGAATGATTAAGCCTTTTAGTAGTACTTCAACTATTAAACTTAGATGACTCACTAATAAGTTTGACACAAGAAGAAATGCTTGATAAAGGAATGATTTATTAAAAACATGCATTAAATAATAAGTTTGAACCATTCAAGCATTTTCACAAAAACATAGTGTGCCAGCAATACATACAACATATATATACACAATTTCCACCAAAGATGAGTTTATCTCATGCTAGAATGAATTGAGTGCTGAAGAAATACCTTCAATTATGTGAAGATTCTACAATCTATACCCATCAAGATAAGAGAAAAGTTATGGTTTATGGCAATTTTTGTTGTTCAATTTAGTCAAGTAAGCTCATATTTATACTTAAATATATCCATGCTTTTACATATTTGTCCTTACTTTTAATTAAAGATAAATATGTGTCATGGATAAAATAATATTCACTTAACCATTAAGTAAATATAATTAAACATAATTTCATGAACTTAAGAGTAATTATTTAATAATTACACATTTGTATTTAGATCCTTTAATAATCTATATTATTAATTTAACCATAGAGTTTACATTAAATTACAATACAATGCAAAATTATGAAAATTTTTTAAACACTTTAAATAATTCATAAATATAACACACACACACACACACATATATATATTCTAACCTATATATTATCTCAAAGTTAGCCTTTATATTGATAACATTTTCTCTCCTAAATATTTTTCAATATTTTTAGTTATTATTGTGACCATGTAGATTCATTGTAGAATAGTCGTGATATTAATTTGAATTTTTTAAATTTTAAAGTATTTAAAATTCGATGATTATGATTAACATCTAACAATGTGCCATAATCTCTAAACCACAGTAAAGTTGGACTTCATCAAACCTCACCCTAATTGCATATACCATATAGGTAAAATTATTTTGTCCTTTAATCCTAATTAAGTAAAGATTCATAATGTATCAAAACTCTATATCGATATAAATACAAGCCATTGATCAATATGCTTTGAATTCATTATCACGAACCCTTTTTGTAATATTTAATTATACTGACTATTTATTTACCATTTCAACTATAGAATGTTTATTTAAGAATTCAAATTCAGATCGAGTCAGTAAAAACTCTGATCTTATATATTAAGCCAACAAAACCATCATTCATTTCTAAATATAAACAACACATCACTAAACCAGTTTTAGCATACAAGATATAATTAATCTCATACTTATATAGTGTAACATCCTTAAATCTAGATATTCCTCTGAAACCTTAGTATAATTATTTTTGTAGTATATTTTGAGTTTTGGATTGTGAAATATATAAGAAAATTTTTGAAACTCTAGTTAGAGCAATTTTAGCAAAAAAATGGGTCAAAATAACAGTAAAGGGTAAAATTATCATTTTGGATGAGTGTTGATAGATCAAATGAGAGATGATTGAGTTAAGGGTTATATTTTAGTTATTACTGAAGAAAAATATAGGCTGAATAATTTTAAAATGGTCCATTTCGGGCTACTGTTCATTAAGTGTTAAATTGTGACATTTTTGATGTGTTTTATGTGTTAATAATTGTATTGGGAGTAAATGAAATTGGTAGGAATTAGTTGCATGTGTAAAATGGAAGAAAAATAGAAAAAGGGTAAAATAGTCAATTTTGGGTACTATTTATTTAATGTTAAATTACATTAATTTAGAAATGTTTAAAATAGTTGATTAAATATGTGTGTATATGTATATATAAAAAAAATTCCATTACCGGAGAATGGGTACGAGTGTGGAATTTGAAAGTGTTTTAAATGGTTGATTAAATATGTGTGTAGACATGTATGTGTGTGTGTGTATATATATATATGTATATATATAATTGTGAAAAATTAATGGTTAAGTATTCTTTATAGTCACGCCTTATTCTGCTAACATCCATCGTCTAAAAAAATATTTTAAAATACCTTTCAGGCGATGTATATTTAATGTAGGAATACCTTAATAAGTCTGCAAGTGTGTGCGTGCATGAGTGTATGTGTATATATATATATATATATATATATCTCGTAAATGGATTAGGAGTATATATATATATATATAAATTGGTTATTGTTATTATTAACAATATTATTTTTATAATTGATTTGGTGGTACATAAATGGGTAGGTATTGAAAAGCGTCGATAGGTATAAATTATTTTATATTGGAAAGAAATTATAAAATATTGTATATTTGATTGTTAGAATTTTAATAAATTACTAAAAAGCCCTTGAGTAATAGTAAAGGGTAAATAGGTAATATGTGCATATGATGAATTGTGAAGAAAAGTATAAGTGACCAATATCCTTAAGGTATGATTTCGGAATTTTCTTGCATACTGCAGAGCTGCTTAGGATAAAATGGAATAATGATTTATTATTTACTGTGGCGCTCTTAGGGACACATGGAACCCACTGTCGTCCTTGTGGTGTCCGAAATTGTACGTGAGAAATCACGGCAGTCCTCCATGGCGCCTTTGAGCACGTTGAACCCATTGTAGAAAGCGGCAGTTCGCCATGGCGCCCTTAAGGGTATGATAAACCCATGGTAGCATTATAATTATGCCAAACTTATTCATATATTAGTGTGTAAGATAAATAATGTAGTCATGATCCATAATTTGCCTAAGAATGACTGATTAAATGAAAAGAGAACAGAATAGTATAATTAGAATAGATGGGTAGAAAATATACAAAGAAAAGTGGTATTATACTATGATTATTCATAATATCCTCATTGAATTGTTAATTGCATAGTTAGGATAGTTAGTCCTTGTAATTGGTTGTTGTGTAACGTTGGATATACAGAATATATTGTCATCCTGATTAGTTATTATTTGTATGGTTGGAATATTATAGTTTGTTAAATTATTTTGTTGGGTTTTATAGTTCTTACTGAGTAATTCTAAATTACTTATTCCGTGGTTGAAATGTTTTTCAGGTATAGCTAGTAGGGCAGTGGAACCGGGCAAACTTTTAGGACAGTGACCTGTTAAGAGAATTGGGCATACCAGTTTTTGACGCTGTATTAATTGTACTTTTGTTATAAATCGTATTTTTCATATATTGTATATGTTGTAAATAAGTATATATCTGATGAATGTTTGTTTTGACAAAAAAAAAAAAAAATAGTGTTTTTTTTTTTATATACTTGTTTAAAAGTCATTACTTATTTTTTTTTGAAATGGGTATGAGAATCCCACAAATTATTTTATTATGTTGTGGTATGCCCAATGTCTTAGAAGATGTTTTCCGGACTCGACTGCTGTAAGTATATAATTTTAATTTAGTACCTGTATAAGTTATAGTATTACATTATTTTATGAGATAGTTTTATGTAATTGTAAGTATGTCTACACACTGACCGAGATTCGACTTCTAGTCTTCTATCAATAGACATGAGAACTATATACTTTGTGGGGTTATAGTCAGGGACCTAGAGAGATTAATTATTCTGAGAGAGAATGAAAAAATTGAAAAGGAGGTGAAGATCAGAATACTATTTACTCACATACAAATCCAGGTCCTGGAGCCACCGAACAGAGAAAAATAGATGCCCTAAAAGGTATGAAGGTTTACAGAAAGGGTGTTAATAAAAATAAATTAGTGACTAGTAGGATTTATTGGATTAGAAGAGAAAGGAGGAGGTATCGCCCTAAAAGGCAATGGAAAGTGGCCTTAGCTAAAAGAAGATATGATGAGGCTGCTACCTCTACCATAGGAGTGTTTAATACTCCTTCTTCACTTAGGATTTTAGATTCCCTTCCAGCGCGAGGAGTTATTACTAACCCCGAGGTACCGATGAGAGGTTTAGATTCTTATCCCCTGAGAGTGGTGGACCCTTTTTCTATCCAGCTCACCATGCATGCACCTCCATCTCCTGTAGCTTCTGAACCTGAGCCACTAGAGTTATGGTTTTCCTCTAGTGGTAGTGAACCATCCGATTTGGCCATAGAGACCGATTTGTCCGAGAGCTCACATGCATTCCCTAACATATATTCCCCTCCACCAGATTCCTCAAGTACCGAGAATGACCCATCCGAGCCTCCTCCAAATTCTTCTAGTAGTGAGGTTGACCCAGCTGATTATTTTGTAGAGACTAAGCCCTCGGAGTGTTCCATAGAGATAGACTCTAGTCTGTACCCTATAGATTCTGAGTCTCCTGCACATACTACATGGACGGATATATCCGAGCACACTGATCCTAATGCGGAGGTGGATTCTGCAGGTCACTTATCTTCAGGAGATGAGTAGAGAGAGTCAAGGTCTAGTGTGATAAGACAATGTACGTATTGTAAATAAGAAAAAATATTGTTGTATATATATATATATATATATAATGTTGATAAACAATGTATAAATTTTGTTGTATATATATAATACTATCACATGCAACAAAACTACTTGTATATACAAATTGTGATTATGGTATCTATTTTATCTTAGTGTGAATTATTTACTTATATATGTTGGCATGTGTTATCTTATTGGTATAAGTATATATTGAAGATATCATGGTATGAATTAAATAGTATATGTCGTATAAAATGAGTGTTATAGTTATCTAATTAGATATGTGGTATTGTTAAATAAAATGTAAGGTAGACGCTCTATGAAAGGACGAGAGAGAGGTAGAGGAGCTAGTGCCCCTCAAGAGAGGGCGGAAACTTCTGCTCCACCTCAATCGACTGGAATTACTATAGATGCAGCCGAACTTAGAAATATGATTCAACAAGTAGTACGGGAAACCTTGGGGAGGTTAATACCTGAGAATTTTTCGGTACCAGCTACTACACCCGCTCTTGAACCAGCTACAGAAATTCCGGCTACACCCAATAGTAGACCAGAGACTGAAAGAGTACCAAGGGCAACACAGAGTAGGCCCCCACCTATTCAGGGTTTACTTAGCCAGCATTCCCCTAGAGAGTTCCGGGGAACACATGATCCTATGGTAGCGGACGAGTAGATAAGATCAGTAGAAAATACCCTGAGGCTATTTACTATGACCGATTTAGAGAAAGTGGAGTATGCCACCTTTTTATTTTGAGAAGATGCAAGGATTTGGTGGGAAATGACCCAAAAAGCAGTAGATGTTTCTGCCTTATCCTAGGCAGCATTCAAGAGACTTTTTGAAAGGCAGTATAGATCTGTGGATGCTGTGGCTACAAAGGTACAAAAATTTGTAACCTTACAGTAGGAAGGAATGAGTATCAAAGAATACTTCACTAAGTTCAATGCGTTGGCTAGATTTGCCACTGGAATGGTCAACACACCTAAACTTAGGAGGGATAGATTTTTACAAGAGCTTCGACCAGATATAGCTATCTATCTAACATCGGGTACACAACTTCCGGTGGATTATGCAGAAGCCCTAGACAGAGCATTAAGAACAGAACTTAATGCTAACAAGATAAGGGGCAAACCATCCACTGCACCTGTCATTCAATCTTCTAGTCCTTTCTCATCTGCGAGACGCTGTAATTTCAGACCACAAAATTGAAAGGGCAAAAGAAAATTTGTTCCTCAAAAGAATATGAAGAATTGGCGCAATAACAAAATGTCGCGCCAGGGCACAATTCCCTAATGCCCTCGATACAAGAGGAACCATACTAGAGAATGTCGTGTCGGAGGTGGACAGGTTATCTGTTATAGATGTGGACAATCAGGTCACATCAGAGCTCATTGCAAAGCCTCTTCGCCACCTGCCAGATCTCAACAATAGAATACTTCACAACCGATAGCTGCTCAACCTGTTCAGACTATCAAGGGGTCATTGGCTCGAGTGTATACGATAGCTCAGAACCAAGTAGAGGCTAGCCCTTCTACAGTAACCGGTCAGCTTCTATTTCATTCTACTCCTTTGTATGCCTTAGTAGATTCTGGGGCTACTCATTCTTTTATTGCTTTTGCTGTGTTAGAAAGACCGAAAATAGAACCCTCTAAACCACTATATCCTATCCAGGTAGAGATGCCAGATGGGGATAGGATAGAAATTGAGATGATTCTTAGGATGAGCAGGTAGTAATATAGAGTAGAGAGTTAGGAGTAGATTTGATTGTGTTGCATATGCCTGATTTTGATATTATTTTAGGCATAGACTTTTTGGAGAGATATAATGTGAAAATTGACTGTCGAAAAAAGAAAGCCCGATTTCAGTTAAATGATGGGGATAAATTTAATTTTGGTGAAGGCAGACAACTTAGCATGATTATTAGCAATATGCAAGTTAGGAGTATGTTGAGAAAATGATGTATAGGGTACTTAGCTCATATTGTATATAACAATGAAATGCCAAAATTGGGGATACATGATGTTCTTGTAGTAAATGAATTTTTAGATGTATTTCTAGAAGAATTACCGGGATTAGCTCCGAAACGAAAAGTGAAGTTTAGCATAGAGTTAGAACCTGGTGTTGCCCCAATCTCAAAAGCTCCGTACCGTATGGCTCCAGCTGAACTATAGGAATTAAAGAAGCAATTACAGGAGTTGCTAGAAAAGAGGTTTATTCGCCCGAGTCATTCATCGTGGAGAGTACCGATATTGTTTGTAAAAAAGAAAGACGGGCCACTCCATATGTGTATTAACTATAGAGAGTTGAATAAGCGGACGGTGAAGAATAAATACCCGCTGCCTCGGATAGATGACCTTTTTAATTAATTAAAAGAAGCATCAGTATTTTCAAAAATTGATCTGAGGTCAGGATATTATCAGTTGCAAATTGCCGACAAAAATATATCTAAAACTACCTTTCGCACTCGTTATGGACACTACGAGTTTGTTGTGATGCCTTTCGGGTTAATTAATGCTCCAGCAATCTTTATGGATTTGATGAATAGAGTATTTCATGATTGTTTGGACAGATTTCTTGTGGTGTTTATAGATGATATTCTTATATATTCTCGGTCAAAAAGTGATCATACCCAGCATTTGAGTTTTGTGCTTCAACGATTGAGGGAGCGTAAGTTGTATGCCAAATTCTCAAAATGTGAGTTTTGGATGGAGAAAGTTGTATTTTTAGGATATATAGTGTCAAAGGAAGGGATAATGGTGGATCCTAGTAAGGTACAAGCTATCTTGGAGTGGCAAAGGCCCAAAACTGTTAGAGAAGTAAGAAGTTTTTTGGGTCTTGCAGGGTATTATACAAGATTTGTGCAAGAATTTGCACGGATTGCTAAGCCACTCACCAATCTAACTCGACAAGGAACCCCAGTCCTTTGGTCAAATGGTTATGAGGAGAGCTTTCAAGTCTTAAAGAGGCGACTAACCACTGCTCCTATTTTGGTATTGCCTGAAAATGGAATAGAATATGATGTATATTGTGATGCTTCATATCAAGGATTAAGGGCAGTTCTGATGCAAAATGGGAAGGTGATAGCGTACGCATCAAGAAAATTGAAAGATTATGAGACACTATTTGTATGGGGTTAAATGTAATATCTACACAGATCACATGAGCCTGAAGTATTATTTCACTCAAAAAGAGTTGAATATGAGGCAGAGAAGATGGTTGGAACTAGTTAAAGATTATGATTGTGAGATAAAGTACCAACTTAGAAAGGCGAATGTAGTAGCAGATGCACTTAGTAGGAAGGTTGTGGTGTCTCATGTGATTGCTCAAAAAAGAGTACAACAAAAGTTAGCAGAGGGAAAATTAGAGGTGATGGTGGGGCGAATCACTAAATTAGAAATTTAACTCGCTTTGTTGGAAGAGATAAAGGAGAAACAAGCAGTTGATAGCTGGTGTCAGAACATTCGCCAACAAATGCAAGAAGGCCAAAAAATAGATTTTCAGATAAGTAAAGATATCCTTCAATTCCGAGGTAGAGTGTATTTGCCCCAAGATTCAAAACTCAAGAAGAAAGTCCTAAGTGAAGCTCATGATATGCTTTACACCGCTCATCTCGAGGGTATAAAGATGTATCAGGATCTTAAGAGAAACTTCTGGTGGAATGGAATGAAAAATGATATAAGAGATTATGTATCAAAATGTTTAATCTGCTAACAAGTAAAAGCTGAGCATCAGAGACCCTCTGGATTATTACTGCCGTTGAGGATCCTAGAATGGAAATAGGAAGAAATTTCTATGGATTTTATTGTCAGACTTTTCAAAGTACAAAAAGGATTTAATGCTATATGAGTGATAGTAGATAGATTGACCAAGACCGCTTACTTCATTCCCCTGAAGGACACCACCAATATAGATCAGTTAGCACATATTTATATTCGGGAGATTGTGAGATTGCACGAAGTGCCTAAAATTATTGTGTCAGATAGAGACTCCCGATTTGTATCAGCTTTTTGGAGGAGTTTACAGATAACATTAGGCACCCAATTAGCTTTTAGTACTACCTATCACCCACAAACAGATGGACAAACTAAAAGAGTCAACCAGATTATAGAAGACATGCTAAGGGCATGTTGTTTGGATTATCAGGTGTCATGGCATGATATGCTACCCTTAATGGAATTTGTGTATAACAATAGCTATCAGGCCACTATTAAGATGGCGCCCTATGAGGCTCTCTATGGGAGAAAGTGCAGATCCCCACTGTATTGGGATGATTTTGCTGAAAAATATGAGATTAACCAAGCTCTAGGGCCAGAACAAACTCAGAAAATGATTGAAGATGTATGGGCGATCAAGGAAAGAATAAGATAGGCTTAGGATCAATAGAAAAGTTATGCCGACTTAAAAAGAAAAATGGTGGAATTTCAAGTTGGCAATAAAGTTTTTGTAAAAGTTGCTCCATACAAGCATATTATGAGGTTTGGTCGAAAGGACAAGTTGACGTCCAGGTATATAGGATCGTATGAGATTTTAGAAATGGTTGATAAAGTGGCGTACAGAGTAGCCTTATCTCCGAGTTTGGATAAAGTCCATAATGTGTTTCATGTGTCTCTCATTCGTAAGTACATCAGTGACCCTTCCTATGTGTTACAACCTGAAGCAGTGGAATTGGAAGGAAATCTGTCTTATGAGGAACGTCCTATATAGATTCTAGACAGAAGGAAAAAGGAGTTTCGGAATAAGAAAATTTCACTAGTAAAAGTGTTGTGGAGAAATCAAAAAATGGAGGAAGCAACTTGGGAGATGGAGGAGAACATGAAAGAAAGGTATCCAGGACTGTTCGCCTAAATTTCGATGACGAAATTCCTGTAAGAGGGAAGGAATTGTAACATCCTTAAATTTAGATATTCCTCTGAAACCTTAGTATAATTATTTTTATAGTATATTTTGAGTTTTGGGCTGTAAAATATATAAGAAAATTTTTTGAACTCTAAGTAGAGCAATTTTAGCAAAAAATGAGTCAAAAGAACAGTAAAGGATAAAACTGTCATTTTGGATGAGCGTTGATAGATCAAATGAGAGACAATTGAGTTAAGGGTTATATTTTCGTTATTACTAAAGAAAAATATAGGTTGAATAATTTTAAAATGGTCCATTTTGGATTACTGTTTATTAAGTGTTAAATTATGATATTTTTGATGTGTTTATGTGTTAATAATTGTATTAAGAGTAAATGAAATTAGTAGGAATTAGTTTCATGTGTAAAATGGAAGAAAAATATAAAAAAAGGCAAAATAGTCAATTTTGGATACTATTTATTTAATGTTAAATTACATTAATTTAGAAGTGTTTAAAATGGTTGATTAAATATATGTGTATATGTATATATAAAGAAAATCCCATTGTCGGAGAATAGGTACGAGTGTGAAATTTGGAAGTATTTTAAATGGTTGATTAAATATGTGTGTAGACATGTGTGTGTGTGTGTGTGTGTGTGTGTGTGTGTGTGTGTATATATATATATAATTGTGAAAAATTAATGATTAAGTATTCTTTATAGTCACGCCTTATTCTGCTAACATCTATCGTCCAAAGAGGTATTTTAAAATACCTTTCAGGCGATGTATGTTTAATGTAGGAATACCTTAATATAGGTCTGTATGTGTGTAC